>WJFA01002651.1:0-15168 GCA_009870155.1 Pseudobourletiella spinata | reverse complement strand
GAAGTAGTCAAGCAAATTGCTATGAAAACCGTGGTGACTGATGTGGACAAGAAAGTACTGAAGTACTTTGAGCAGATGTGGGGCATGACTGAGTTCATCACTTTTCACATCAACTCGCTGGAACACCTCATTTTGCATGAATTGCAGTCGGATCAAACAGCCTTCGTGACTCCGATAGAAAACTTTCATCAAGATTGGCGCAGATTCCAAGGATATCTACAGACGGAAGGGAAACATTGTAGGAAATTTGCACACAATTTCAACAGTGATGACAGCACGTTCAGACTCCCTGGAGGCTACTATTTCACGAGCACTTCGAACCCCTACATTAAAAATACTGTCCCACGGAGAATGAAAATGCTCATGAGCTCCGGGTTGTACTGGTTATGGGAGAGTTGGTACGAGGAAAGGCGGGCACCTCACGAAGGTCAAATTCAACCGAGTTACATTCCGCTCTCGTTTGATAAATCGGATGTGAACCTGAATTTCACTGTTTTTACCTTTGGGCTAGCGCTCTCGTTCTTGGTTCTCATACTGGAAGTAGCACTAATCTCGATGACTGCTGCGGCCATCTTGTAAAGAATCATGCATTGCCTTTAATTTAGACTCATATTGGTGGGCGGAGAATTGAGCTCGATAATACTGGGTAGAGGCAAATGTAACCGCATGCCACCTTGAGATCTTTATTTCATGGTGTCAAAGTCTTGCAGGAGAGATCGGTTGGCTGCGTCGAAACAGCTAAGTACCTTGCTGTTAATATGTAAATAGGAATTATTACGTTGTTCTTGGACTTCTCGCTGAGTCGCTGATATGCAGTGTTTGTGTACAAAGCCTGATTTCACTCCTACCGTCATACAGCAAAGCAATGGTTTCTTGAATATTCAATAAAGAAATTAAATAGATCGGTTCAGTTTATTACACTTTTAGAGCCATGAATGCCTTTTGCAACCAACTTGTTTATTGCTCAAGGAGTATTAATAAAATATTTTGTTCACTTCGAATTGAATTCTAATCCCAACGTCTCTGCGATAAAAGAGTAAATATCTGCAATCTCGTCGATCTGTGAACAAAAAAAAATAGAGTGAGCGTACACAGAGTACAGCAAATACAGGGCACACGTAGCCATAAAAATGGTAATTTACAAATATTTTATGTTGTCTAAAATGTGGCAAGTTGCGACCTCACCTTTNATGGTAATTTACAAATATTTTATGTTGTCTAAAATGTGGCAAGTTGCGACCTCACCTTTTTCGAAGTTGGTTTCCCAGCCCCATGACCAGCCTTAATATCAACTCGTAACAACAGCGGATTCGTCTGAAACAGATGCAAATGTGTGAACATTCTATTAAGAATATATTATGAACCCCACCAAAAATTCTCCAAAGACTCTCCAAATTACCTGTTTCGAGCTCCTGCCCACAGTATTCTGAAGTTCCGCCGCGTATTTGTACGAATGGGCCGGAACAACACGGTCGTCATGGTCTGCGGTTGTGACCAAAACAGAAGGGTACTGAACGTCATCTTCCGGTGGAACACGAATGTTGTGAAGGGGTGAGTATTTGATGAGGTTTTCAAAATGCATCTTGTCGTTCGAACAACCCAGCTCTGGACACCAGGCATAGCCGATTGTGAAATGTTGGTAGCGCATCATGTCCATAACCCTGAATTCCCAAAATCACCGCATGACAAGGAGGACCATCCAGACAAATCGCTTAGTTTTAGAATTCACTTACCCAACTTGCGCAATGGCGGCGCCGTACAGTTCTGGCCGTTGATTGACACAAGCTGCGACTAGCAACCCGCCGTTTGAACCACCCTGAATCGTGAGCTTGGGCGAGCTCGTGTATTTATTCTTGATCAAATATTCAGCGGCGGCTTGAAAGTCATCAAAAACATTCTGCTTCTTAAACAGCATTCCTCCTTCGTGCCATTTCTCTCCATATTCTCTAATTAGTCAGAAACACTAATTAATTCCAACGTACCAATTTAAACTGCTATAGCTACAGCTTGTACCGAAGAGTCAAACTTACCCGCCGCCTCTAATATTTGCCACTGCGTAAACGCCATCAAAGTTATCCACGAATACGAGGTTGCTTACTGAAAAGCGCGGCATTAAATTACTGTTGAATCCACCATAACCGTACAAGAGTGCTGGGGAACTCCCGTCGAATTTGAAATCCTGACAAAATTTGTAAATATTGAAGTCGTATTGTAAAGTAAATAATTATCGCGAGAGCCGTAGTCTTCTTTACCTTCTTCCTCAATATATACATTGGGATCATCGTACCATCTTTGCTAGGATAGAAGACTTGTTCTGTCATGAATTTACTAAGGTCAGTATTTGAAACCTTGGTTTCTTGAAGCACCTGCAGAGAGCCAAACAAAATTTTAAGTTCTTCAAAATTTTCCACATCATTTTACTGTTTAAGAAATTCTGCACCACCGACCTGGCAATCGACCTTGCCACCAACATCACATCGGTAGACCATTCCCGGCGACAAGTGATTCTGTAGTTTAAAAAATAATTCCGTATCATCTTTATTCTCCACTGACAGGCTTGAAATGCTTCCTGGTGGCAGGTCAAATCGGTGGAGGATGGAACCATTCTTGAGACTTCTCAACTCCAATACATGTTTCACATCTTCAACATAATTGATGACGAGTTTATCTCTATAAAAAAGAAAGATCAATCTCATTAAAAATTATGTCAATTTCTGTAATCACCGACCGCGAAAACTTACCCCGCCACGCGCATGGTAGAACTAATGACATTCTTAGGATGCTCTGGCAAAAAGGTGGACAGCAGAGTGAAATCATTATCTTCCAACACATTGTGATCTTCCCGAACTTCCTCAGGGTCAATGTTGACCGTTACAAGTTTATAATTTGGCGCGTCTTTGGTTGTTTGAAACAAGAAAGTCGTTCCAACATTTGTGACGTACTAAAAATTGGTAAAAAAATGTATTAGTACTGTTTAACTTCTATATATTAAGTGTATTCCTCATTGGCTTACGCTGTAGATGGCTTCAGTTCCGGATGGGAAGACGGGCACAAGTTTGTCCTTCAGTTTCTCGTTTATTCCATCCCGAAGGCTTACAATGTGCACTGAATTAGCATTGAATACTTCACTGCCGGTGATGATCAGGTACTTTTCACACTGGCTCACCTGAGCTGCCCTGGTGAGTCACACAATATAATTTCATTAAAGTTAAATTCCATTTCGGAGCAGAACTTGACGGAATTAGAAACGTTCGTTACTCACAGCGATCTCTTTGGCCATTTCGGGAATTCAGCCACGATAAAATCCTCATCCTGACTCGTTCCAACTTTATGGTAATATACTTTCGAGTTCTCCGTTACTTCTGATCCATTCGTATTATTGTTGGGATACCGCTGCAGTAAAAAATGAATATGTTAAACACATTGTTACCC
Organism: Pseudobourletiella spinata; assembly: GCA_009870155.1. NCBI lineage: Eukaryota > Metazoa > Arthropoda > Collembola > Symphypleona > Bourletiellidae > Pseudobourletiella > Pseudobourletiella spinata. The sequence continues at coordinate 11,736 of WJFA01002651.1, read as the reverse complement.
ACTGTTGCTGGTGGATGCTGCAACTGCTGCTTAACCAACACGGCACCTCTTGAAAACTATTCGTATTATTGTTGGGATACCGCTGCAGTAAAAAATGAATATGTTAAACACATTGTTACCCACTGTTGCTGGTGGATGCTGCAACTGCTGCTTAACCAACACGGTACCTCTTGAAAACGCAGCCTACGACATGTACTGCGACGTACAGCTCAACTGTTTTTTAAACCAGTTTTTACGGCAAGCTTTGGAGTGGAGGTGGACCTCCACTCATAAGTAAATAATTACGTTCTCAAAAATCTCAAGCATAAATCCACATCATCCCATCGATTCTCCAGGACGTTGACGCATGTTGCTTATTGTTAGTGACTATTGCAAATCACCAAAATGCGAGGCCACCGTGTGGACGGTTTGGTTGATGCAATCATGGCGCAAGTCTCTCGTCTGGCCTGGCCAGAGCTGCTCAAGTCTGCCTTGGAATTCACAATCGCCCGGGGCAGACTTATTTTGCCAGCACATCACCCGCTTTGACATTCAAAAAATGCCTCATCATCGAGCAAATAGTTGCCAGTTCGATCATTTATCATACTTCTGACTTACTTCGCATCATTTATTAAATTCTTTTTGCGAAAAAGATGATTCAGGCGATTACAATGTGTGTGGTAACGCCATTAAAAAGCGTGCATCCAACAGTGATCTACGCATCACCATTTAAGAGACCATGCCGGCCACAGCAAATCTTTTTTAAGGACCTGCATAAAGGAAGCTATGAAGTCCTATTTATGATGCCGGAGTCTCTAAAAGCTTTTCACATAAATTGTCCTACAAGCAACAAAAACACCTACGGAATCTTCCCAAAGTCGTTCTGAAGCTTACCAACAAAAAACCGTCTACAGTACTAACAGCCATTTCTCATGGCTATTACCTCGAGCAGTTTGAAGATTTTAAGCGGGACTGCTGCTGTAATTGATACGCCTGTTATTCTTGGAACAATGGTGAAAGCACCTTCAGCATTCTATCCTCTCTTCATTTCCGTCAACATAATAAAATTATTCAGAAAGTGAAACCTTGAGAATTTACTACACACTGAGTGTGAGAAAGAAATGGTGGGAAATCCCTTGTTGATTTCTGCTAATACAAGGTCAGACTCGGAGCCATGCCATGCGTGTGCAATCCCTTACGTACTTAATTATAAGTTAAAAACCAGAGACCATGACGGATTAGCTTAACAAGTACACAAGCGAAATTGTCACAACAAAGACCAAAACGTGCAGAGAAGTGAAGACTCGACTCACAGTATAAAATAGCCCTTTGCCATCCGGTGACCATTCCATATCCGGCCATTTCGAGTAGAGCAATATGTCTGGCAGGTCCTCCCCACTGGTAACATTTTTAAAGCGGATGACTTTCCAATCCGAGCCACTTTGCGAGGTGGAGTATGACAAGTATTTCCCGTCCGTTGTGAACAAGTAGTCGTCCAGGGCAACCGTTCCATCTGTCGAAAACTTATTCGGGTCCAAAAATACTTCCTTTTTCCCGTCCAGCTTACTCTGAACGAACATTACACTGTAAACCAGAAATTATTCATTATAATAGAGCCTTAAACAGCCCCTAAGAATCTTTCATGTGCCCAATAATGCTCAGCACAGGCATTACCTTTGATTTTGCAGCCCGGTATTTTCAAAGCTATAGTAGCGTCCCTCCACTTTTTCTGGGGCAGAATACTTGGCATAGTTCCACACATCTTCCAACCTTTGCCGAATAGCCGGTCGCACGGGGATTTTACTCAGAAATTCACTCGTTAACTTCTGCTGAGCTTGAACAAATTCCTGCGTCTCCTTCGAATCAATATCTTCTAACCATCTATATGGATCTGACACCTGAAAAAATACATTAGTTCAAATAGATTTCCACAAAAATATGTTCCAAAAATTCCTTGTATACTTTATGAATATTACCTTCGTTCCATGGTAATCATCTTCCACACTGTTATCCCTCCGAACTTCAGGATACGGTATTCTGGTCAAACTTAGGGCAACAAGATAGTGGAGAACGGTAGTTCCCTTAATGACTGCCATGCTGTTGGCTTCACAACTCACTTTAGTACACAGAGTTACTGACTTGAGCCAAACTCCTCATCAGCAACTGCGAGTCAACTGTGAGACTCAACACGGTTTTAATCCAATAGTTCCACAAATACAAGTTCAGAGAGTCATGATTGACAATGGGCTGTAAATGGTGGTCACTCAGGGAGTCGAGACACAACTGAACATCAGAGAATGTGTAGGCATGCAGGACTGCTTTTGCTCTGATACAGATCAGTATACCTTGGTAAACGAGTTAACTGAGTACGGCATCAGTTTGGTCCATCCACACCAGCAGTTCAGGGTATGGATAACAATAAATGTTGGGAGCATGACGATGACGATGAAGCTCCCACTGCGTACTCGAGCCATCCTTCTCTGTGTGGGGCAAGTTTCGCATTTTTTGCAACAGTTTATTCCTATTGCACTCTGGGGACGAGTCTATGTATGTATGCTCGAGCGGTGTGCACTCCATAGTTGCACTCCGTTCCTACAATGGAAATTACGTCTGCCGTCACTTGTTTTGAAGCACACAAGTAATTTAGCAATTTGCAGGAGCAAAAACTGTTTAGGGGGACGTATAATAGTACGACATTTTCCAAACACTGTGGGAGATCGGTTGAGGAATCTCCAGTGCATATGCAGTACAATACTTTACCAAAAGAGCGACTGAGTTGCCGCATAAACACTGACAACGACTCTCTTTAACCGGTCACCTGTGTATAACTGCGTTCGCTGGTAGTATATTTGCTAGCAACACTTGTTTCTCGAATCCGTTTTTGCACTAATTCCACTGGTAAAACTCTGCAAGTAGCAGTTTCTATTTTAGATGCGTGGGTTTAATCCCTGGATTGAGAAAAAACTGGAATAAATGCGATAAAGTCAGCCATCTTGAAAATGTAAGAAGGTGGTGAAGAACTAGCAATCGATCCGGAATTTCTGCCGGCGTCAAATTATTTTTTATAAAATCTTTTTACAAAATGTTTTATAAAAATATGTTTGAAAAAATTATAGTAATACTTAGGTAATATACTTTTAGTAGACAGCAAATAGTAATGAATGTAATTGTCAGTTTTTGCCGATAATAAAAGACTCATTAAGTCGCAGAGAAAATCGTATTTAGCTATTTATTTCCGAGCTCAAGGTTTTTAATGATTAGATAGTTTCCGCTTAATGTACACAGCGACAAGTTTCCTGTTTGCTAACCTGAACGTATTCAGATTCTGATTCCGTCAGACAGATTCAGAATCGCGCTGACTCACTGCTTCATCTTAACTGCTGTCATTCTCAGGGGGTCAACCGCTTCTGCACAGTTATTAAGCCGGTGACAAGAAAGAATAGAGAAAACGGTAAGGCCTGGTTGGACCAAGTAATTTTAGCTACATACGACACAAGTCATGAGGTGTCATTATCTATATATCCTTATGTGTAGCATGTAACTGTAAACTTGTTGGACGGGGGGCATGACCAGTTTTGAAATAAAATTGTCTATTGGAATGCAAATAATTCTGAACAGTTTGATGCTCTGTTTGAGATTACCAACTTATGGGGTGCCCTTTCGGCTGTGGCCACACATAACAAGTGACAAAAATATCAATAGTATCAGAGCAAGTTCCTAAGTGGAAGTTCCTAGCATTTATCCGGCTTCAACTCATTTGTCTACACGGTACGAAAAATAGGTTTCCGTTTACTGGATATCCAGTAACGGTTACTGGATTACCCAGTAAAAGTAAGTACTGCATAGCATAGCATAGCACACTGCTTTGCTTGAACTCCCCTGCCTGAATTAACCTTGACGACGTTCAATCTTATCAGATGGATCATATCATAAGTCAGGATATGAGCCACCCTCAGACGGTCCGTGGACATGCTTTGATCAGTTGTTTTAAAAGAGGTATTCACAGTACAAGAGCACCATATTCTTACAAGATGAGCCCGACAATACCTTCATCTTCAGGTCATTTATGTTCCACAACGGTCATCTGACTACGTAAAGCTTGAACAGTTATCCTGTGTAATGTATTTAGACTTGTATATGTCAGCTGATCAAATAATAAATCCAAACGCAGTGAGAAGGCTGGCCACATTAACGCTCGTCATATCTCAAGTTGGGAGTACAAGTGTGAGTCACTCTGTCCAGCTTATCGTGTGAATTCAGCTGTGATGTGAGACTCAGCCTGCATATCAGCATTTATTTCCAGCATACTGTATACATATTCTCCAAACCAAATGCAACAAAACATGTAAGCCCCATAGTAGGCACAGCACATCCACAAGTCAACGATCACTTGTCTTTGAATTAAAGAAATAACTAAAACAGGGTTGCAGGACTACAATCTCTTAATAACCAAACGGTGCGTGGGATTAGCATAAACTAAAACGTTACGCTTTCATTGTTGGACCTCGCGGGCATGGTTTGGTGCTTGAATCTGTAAAACAGATAGCAAACACATGTCATGTAAAGCTCAGGGCCACGCACCATACTTCTAGTACTGATATACCCTGCTTCCGAGCCGAGCATCATTTACATTGGATTTGGCAGCCGTTTTTCTCTGATTATTATATTATGCACTTTGAGTCGTTATAATTTGTGCAAATTGGCCATTTCCATACAGGATAAATTTTGACAAGAAAAAGAGGCCGACCGTCAAAAATTTCTCAGTTCCAGCTGAGGTGCATTGTGACTGTGATACAGGCTGTGGTGGTACGTGGGACCTGTTTGCGTTAATTCCTCAGGTAAGAAGCATAAGTAGAGTTAGTAACATTACACACAGTGGCATTATCCGTTTTGTTTTGAACCGCAGTAGGGCATTAGGCATTAACTGTTATAGTTCAAAGAATTGTCAGACTGAATATTTGTTTTTTAAAACTGGCATTGTGCTGCATTTCGTGTGTTGTTTCCTGTTTGGATAAAAATGTTAAATCTTCTCATTGAATGGCATCCAATTAGTTCAATTAGCTGGAAGAGATTGTAATTTTTTCTGCGGGAATTAGTCGCAGTTTTATAGCACCATAATTAAGGTGAATTTAGTGTCCGAGATTTCCAGAGAGCAAGGATTTATTTATTGGGAATATTCATGTTGTTAATTTGTTTACTGGAACAGGTTGACCGAGGGTTGTCCTGCTGTGACGCGCGTTTATATACAAACTGTCTCCGTCAGTGTTGCGCCCTCCCTTCGAGAACGATGAGTTTTATTTGCATCGTGTGTCGCGACCTGTTGTCAAATGCTAGTCCGTTGGATGATGCCGCTGTTCAAGGTGCTGCAGCACCAAGGGTTGCCGCCGGAAGCACGGATATAGTGGCCACGAAATGTGGACATTTGTATCATCTTAACTGCCTACAAAATTGGTTTAATAAGCAAAGGAATCCCAGGTTCGCAATTGGAAGTTCCTACGAGTATTTCATTGGAAATATCGGTACTGATTGTCTGTTGAGCAAATGATTAATTTTGTGCATCGGTTTGCAGGCAGGAGTGCCCACATTGCAGGCATAACGTGAGGACAGATGACTATCAACGAATTTTCCTGATCGGTGATGAAGAATCTGAAGATATTGACAAAAGGCTGAAGGAGGCCAAAGAAATTGCTGAAGAGGCAAAGGTGTTAAAACATGAGAATAGTCAGTACGAGGAATTCCTCAAACAGACTGGGACAGAACTGGCTGATAACAAACTAGCATTAGATATCTTGCGGTACGTCGTATATGCCTTTAACTGTATTTGAGTAGAATTTCCGACCAGATTATTTCTAGCTGAAGCTAGTTAGTGCTTTTTTTTCTGTGGTTCTGTTACAGATTGTACATGCACGGGATTAATTGAGTAAGAATTTACAATGTTTTTGCAGGTATGAGTTCGAAGCTAAATCTACCGAGCTCGCATCGCTGAAATCCAAGCGGTTGGAGCAGGAGCAAATATTGCAGAGTATAGAGAACAACTTTACCGAGATGATATCCAAGCTAGAGAAGGAAAAGGCAGCGTTGGAAAAGCAAGTTGAGGATACGGAATTAAAGCTCATTATGAAGCAATCAGAATGGGAACAGCAGAGCAGGGCGGCGGTTGATGGCGAAGCAGCAACTTTAATTAAAAATCTTACGTTGAGCCACGAAATTCTCCGTAACGAAATCAGGTTAGTGTCCTTTTATTCTGGATGTTGTATTGTGTGCCATAATAAGTGCATTTTAAACAATATTAGTGAAATGACTGACAGTGTGAATTTCAGATCACTTCAAGAACAACTGGCAGTTAGTGGCGGGAAGGCCGCTCCGTCCATGCGTACAATGGGGTCACAGACGGATGCAGTTCCAATCGCACTGGTACGTATCTACACTAATTTCTACATCACATGAGAGTAACTTGATTTCGTCGTGTCAACCAACGTCTTCTGTTTCCTCAGGATAGCCTTACTGCTTCCATGTCTCGTATGGAAATTGTGGACTTGTGCTTCAAGTATTTCGACGAGGAGAAGAAGCAGCAAGAAGCTAAAAGTAAATCATTTGGTCACGTTAATTCTTCAACCGGAGGATCATCCAGAACCGGAGAAAGTTTTTCCCGAGCAGATGGACCACCAGTAACGCCAATCAACAGTAAATTATCTACGACGCAGATAACAGGTGCAGCTCATGTAGCTTCCCGTTCCCAACAGCAACTCGCTTCCAGTAGATCTCACATAATTAATCAACCTGCTCCTACCCATCCAGTTCATCCTCCAAGGCCAACGATGCGCCGTGTTTATAACCCTCTAAACACGAATTCCGCCATGTTCAACCCTCAAAATAATGCTCATTCAATATCCGGAGTACAAGTAGGCAATGCACTCCCATCTGCTCGTCGGGGAGCAGGTTATAATATTACACTTCAACCCCATCAATCCGTGTATCAAAATTCTTCTGAGATTCAATATTTCGGAGATGATTATGACTGATTCGCTGTAGCTACATTTTTGCATCTAATAATGTTACTTGTACGCGGGAAATAGTGAGGTTAGAGTGACCATGACCAAGGCGCAGGAATGTGCCAGCCCAAATGAAAACAAACTCGTGGAATAAACATTTCATTATGGATTTCAAATTTTTAATGAGGAGAATTTTATTCTATCCTCACGAGAACAGTAACTTAAAGACTCGAGCTACATTTTCAATTACATGGATCTTGACCTTAATTCATCAAGAGGCGATCGCTTGCAGAGTTTAGTTGACTATACACCCATTCCGTGTCTTCATCCTTCCCGTGGCATTACTTTACTTCTTCAACAGCTGGTGGCGGACGAGGAGGAAGGGGACAGCGAAACCGGATCCCAACCACAAACCCATGTACAGAGCCAGTCTGTGACGGTTCTTGATGGAGAACGGCAAATTCTACAATTGATAAACAAGGTCAACAAAGTCGGTTAGAATAGCCGCAACACCTACGCCCGATTGAGGAAATGGACACTTTTCACTATACATTTGCTACTCAAATGTTCGAGGTTACAATGTAAATTATTTCATTGCAACAAAGGGCACCAAAATAATCCTAAAATTTGAAACTGAAACAGCTTATTCAAGGTAGCGGAAACTTAAGAAACAATTATGGAACTAAGCTTACGTCTCCGGGAATTCCACCGTCGTGATGGTGATCTCCACTTCTGCGGATGGCAGAAGTCATGAAATTGCGAACACTCGCACCAAATCGCCTGGCAACAATCATTTTTCTTGAGGGAATTAATCGAGTTTTCTATAGAATTTCAGTACTTGCTGCCGCACACAAATCCGACTACTTGAAGACTATATAATATCACACAAGAGAATGGCTGGCCGCAGATTTCATGATTATCATATGATCATTTGGGCAGTACATTCAAATGCAACGAATTGCACATGCCTGCAGCTCCAATGAAAAACCGCGCTAAATTCAAACTTTGACATAGAATTTTTATCTCAATTGCAACATTTTTCGAACGTGACGAGTGACGACCTGACGACTGCAGTAGTGAGCAGATCAGTGTAATTTTCATTTCCCATTTTCGACAAAACCATATTAATTAACCATGTGATAAATAAGCATTAAATATCATCTCGTATTTTCCTTTTGGCGGCAAAGAAATATACGTGGAATTGCTCCGGAATATATCTGCGAGAAGGTTTAAGGGCCACATTCAATCACAGATTCGTTCAGTGACTACGGACCCGGGGCTGTAATTCGACAGCTGGCTTATTTACAACGGCCTCACCATGGATACGGCTGGATTTTTGGATGAAGTCAGCCCCGAAATCGAACATTTAGTTCGGGAAGCTCTTCAGTCTCAGGGAGATCTGAGAGAGTATTCTCGAAATATTGAAAAAGAACTCCGTGAAGTGAGTCAAGTCATGAAATTAATTGTCCAAGTCTCATTTAGCATAAGTAATCACTGCTAAATTTATGCACCCTATTGGATTTCAGGCTGAAAATGAATCCATCAAGGACTATATCCGTGAGAGTGGAAACATTGCCAACCTCCACAATCAGATAGATGACTGTGATAAAATACTTGAAGCTATGGAGAAGATGCTGCTAGGTTTCCAAAAAGAACTGGGCTCACTTAGCAGCGAAATAGAATCTCTTCAAAAGCAATCCATTAGCATGAGTGTCCAGCTCTGTAATAGGCAAGCCGTGAGAGGAGAACTCTCGCTCTTTGTAGATGATATGATCGTTCCGGAAGCTTTAATAAGGTAAATGTTGAAGACATTTGTGATGCCAAATGCTTTCTCATAGAGTTTTATAAGCTGAATAGTAAATTATTTCTTTTTTTAAGAACAATTTTGGAAACTCCTGCAACTGAGCAACAGTTCATCGAGCAACTTAAGGTATTGGGTCAGAAGGCTCAGTTTGTTTCAAGCTCCAAGGAAACGCGGGCGGCGAAGGATGTCCAAGATGTTTTGCAGAAATTGACCATCCGTGCTACTGCTAAAGTTCGAGAATACCTCCTGTCGCAGATCTACAAGTTTAGGAAACCCGTAACAAATTATCAGATCCCGCAGAATGGACTTCTGAAGCACAAGTAAGACTAAAGTGCTCGATATCATTAATAATTTTCAGAAGGTTCAAGTGCTCGGAATTGTCCAAAAAATTGATGTTTAAAATTCTCGGAATCAACATTTATTTTTTGTAAGGAGAGAATTCTCCCAACTTTCAATAATTGTAATTAATGACGTCACATAATTTTTTTGGTGCATTTTGTTTAGATTTTTCTACGAGTTTTTGCTTCAGAACGAACGTAATATTGCGAAGGAAGTCAAAACGGAATACATTGATACGATGAGCAAAGTATATTTCTCCTATTTCAAAACTTATGCATCCCGCCTCGCCAAGAAGCAGACTAGTGAAGTTGCCAACAAGGATCATTTACTCGGAGCCCCCGAGGATATAAAAGGGAAAACACCAGTTTTTTCCCTCGGAAAACGTGCAGAACTATTGACTGACTTGGAAGCCCCTGCATTGGTTCCCCATGCGTGGAATGGACCATCACTACCCTACGAAGCACTGTTTCGATCCCTCATCTTCACCCTCGTGGATAACGGTTGCCGAGAATACTTATTCTTACACGATTTCTTCCTGCATAAGGGAGCTCCTCTGGCGGAACTCTTTGATCATGTCATGGGGAAAACTCTGGGTCAAACGCTGGTAAAATTCACACATTTTTTATACTCAGATTTTTCCCAATAATTTGCTGTAATCACCTCAAAATCTTTGCAGGCTGTCATCGAAGAGGGTGTGATGAACAGTTGGGATGGGATCGGCATACTTTTATGTGCCCACATCATTCTCCGCCTTCAATTGGTCGCTCATAAGAGAGCGGTGCCGGCACTGGATCGTTTCTTCGGTGCTGCACTTGACAGCATTTGGCCAGCCCTGGATCGTTCTTTAACTGCAAATACAATGTCTCTGAGGAATTGCGAAACGATGCCGACGGACCTTATGCCACACTACGTAAGCTACACATTTTAAAACTTTCATAGTCAGCCACATCCCAAAAATTTTATTAATTGAAATTTCAATGTGTGCAGATTACAAGGCGTTACGCGGAGCTCAGTAGCGGATTGGCTGTTATTGATGCGGGATTCCCTCAGGACAGGGTGAGGAAATCTTTGCAGTGGCTCCAAGAGGAAATGGACCAAAATCTCATACGCATGGCTAGTGCATTCCAGGACAGGTCCAAACAGCTCGTCTTTCTCATTAACAACTACGATCTCATATTGTCTGTCCACTTGGTAAGTCTATGTGACCCACATGACATTTTGCCCCTATTTAATTTTTGAAACATTTTTTTAATTTTCTATTCATGCCCTTGGTTTCGTACAGGAAAAAGGCCAGGAGCCAAAGGAAAGTGATAGGTTCCGTAGCTCACTATCCACGCGGACAACTGAGTACGCCGAGGAGATTTTGTCACCTCATTTTGGTGCCATGATCCAGTTTGTCAAGGAGGCGGAACATCATTTACAGTCGCAACAGAGTCCTGACAAACTTTTGCAGAAAGAGGGTAAGTTTTCCGTATCTTTATGCCGATTTGAACATCATATCAGAGTTGTCGGGACAGTTTCAGTGCCAGTAAAAACTGAGTAACCAAAATTAAGATACGGCCATTACAACGGTCTAACTTTAATATTTTATTAATTTCCAGCCCGCATCGCCTCCATCATAGCCTCATTCGGAACGGTGTGGAAACCAGCAATAGAATCCATCAATCGCGACGTCATGTCCTCCTTCCCGAGTTTCCGAACTGGTGCAGGGGTTTTGCAACAAGCCCTGACGCTGTTGGTGCAATACTACCACAGATTCCAAAAGATCCTGAGTGAAAACTTTCCAGCATTGGCTGGCCGTCAAGATGTGGTTAACATTCATCAGCTAATGGTGGAAGTTAAAAAATATAAACCAAATTTTTAAGGAGTCGATAGTCGACATTTATATCTTTCGTGCAATCAAGAATTCTAATTTTTGAAGCGTGATTATTCCAATCTGGCCATCCCAACAGCCACTGTATTAGGAATACTAAATCAATTAAGCAGTCATAGTCATAGTTTTTCCGTTTATTCTGAGGTTCAGTTCAACGTACACTAATGTTACCTTAAGAAATACTGAAAAGTGCGGAAGAAAATGCTACAATAACCTAAATATATATTGACGGTGTGACGTTTTTTCATATTCCTGAATATTACTCGTACAAAACGAAAATGTTGAAGCGATGATGGCACTCGGTGGAACTGTAGTGGAGGTGGATATCATATCTTATATCTAACTGTACACACTAAATGTTAGATTCTACAACCTGAATGAAGATAGTTGGCGCGGGAAAATTGGAATGGTCGGATTTAGACAATGTCTGAAGTATAGAGCGGTCGGTCGGACATTTGGTAACTGAAAGTAATGTACAAATATGCGTCGGGAGTTTTCCTGAAATGTTTTTTACACGCACGGCTCCACATAATTACCGGGAAACAACCCGGTTTGACCTGGAAATGGTAACAAAAAAACATATTTCATTGAATTTCCCGATACACTTGAAGGCTTGAAAAATCTCCAATCAACTTGCTCACTACTACAGCTGAAAACTCTAGAAAATGGCCACATTGCTCACCATTCATGGTCCCCTCCCACCAGCCGTCGTCATTCTTCTTAAGGACATAAATGAGGGAGTTCTCCTG
>WJFA01002650.1:0-15169 GCA_009870155.1 Pseudobourletiella spinata | reverse complement strand
CTATTGATTTTCGAGACTCTCGAAGTATTGACTGTCGTGGAAATCGAGGCAATAGTTACTCTTGTTTCGACAAGGAATTGAAAACCAATAGATTTGACAGCCCTAGGTGTGATGCTACAGAGCTGTGTGCTGGATTTGGGTGGCCTACCCATCTCAGCTCCGTTTATGGAAAAAATTGTGCATAGAGTCCCTTCTCTATGACGCCTCGTCTACTGGCGCGAGAATGGGTGGAAGTGGGGAGCGTTCTTTTAAAGCGGGATTGGGAGGATTGGGACTGGGAACTGGGATTCCTTATCCTTTGCGTTGAATAGCCCAGTGTTGACCGTTACAAGTTTACAGCGAAAAGAATCATCAGTCCTGTCTCTTCCAGTAGTTCCAGCCCAGGTTCAAAACAGAGACTCTGGCCAGTACTCATACTCTTAGTGCAGTTCACCACAGTAAATTATTACAAACATTTGTTTGTGATGGAGTGGGAGTAATTTAAATGAGATTGTATTGATTGATTACGTACTTAACTCTAGCCTTTCAGTCATTTTGCTGAAAGGCTAGTTACAAAGCAAGGAATTAACATTTAGTGAATCAGTTGCCACTCCTAAATCCGAAGTTGGACAGAAAAAGTGGATCCTGACAGGAAAACAATCAAGGTTTATGGTAAGCTCGCCAGTTACTCTTCAAACTAATGCCACATATATTTGCTTTTTTGAGGCCCAGTGTTATTCATAATAGGATGAATAATTTAATTTTTGCATTCTGTCTACCGTGGAGCTCTGAGTCGGCAGTGAAAAGATTTTCTGTTTTACTTTTCAAACAGTTGATATGTTTCTAGTGTTATTAATGTTAATGCCTTCAGTTAATTTGCATTGGATTCTCCTCCCCAGTTTCATCTACCGTTTTCTAAGTACTTGAAATTTTTTCAGCTAACAATGCTGCGGCGTAACACACCAGAATCAGGAGAAGTGAAGCCGGCTGCGAGCCATGGAACTCGTCCAACGTAAGTACTACCCAAAACAGTCATACTTAGGGACTTGTGACATTCATGCTCACCGACATTCACTGAGATTTTGTCCACTGAAACAGGCTGGGAGGGTTCGCGAGAAGTTTACTGAGCAGAGCGAGTCACAAGAAACAGCAAGACGAAGACGGATCAATAGAATGTGACATAAGCCCCAACTCGATTCAAAAACTGATGTTTTTTGGTAATGGACCAAAAGTGACGGGTCATCAGGAACCAGTAAAAGAGAATCAGCCACCGGATTCAGTAGAAACGGAAGAGAAGCCTGCTGTCAGCATTTCCACCAGAGACAATGGCACGCACAAAAATGTACATTTTGCAACCGATGTGCCTTATGTGAAGCCTGTTTTAGGAGTCTCTGGGCAGATTTCGACGGCACCAGGAAGTTTTCGAAGCTTTAAAATACAGTCGCTTCCATCGGATCATGCAGCTTTTGTTGATCCAGCTGATGCTCCCACTGTGCTGATGCCCGGTCAGCACAATGGAACAAACGACACGGCACATTGCTCGGCCAAGACGGCGATTTTACCAAACATTGGTGAAGGTGAAGTACGGAAACAGGGAGTAAGTGACGTTGGAGGAAGTCGGGCAAGTCACGAAGCAAATGCATCCCGCAAAAGTCCAGCAAGCGCCGACTCCGGCATAGTTTCTTCTGTGTTGGCCATGTCAATTAGCGAAGCTATGGACCTCAGCGTTGGTTCCACTAACCGACGATCTTCAAATTTGGCAGTGTCTAAGGAGCCTTCCAACTCTCCGAATGGTCCGAGAAACGCACATGTTGTAGAGACTAGGAAGACACCTCGAAGCAATGATATTTTGAAAACCGCCAAGTCAGAGAGTTGTATCAGTATTCATCCGAGTTATGGGGAACACAAGACGCACAAGCGGAGCCCACCTTTGGTACTGCAGGGAGAGCCAGAGTCCGAGTTCAAATGTGCCGTGAGAATCTCTGGTAATCCTACGCCCAGACGCTCTGAGATGTCAGCATTTAGTGTCAACGCCAAGACCGCAACGGTTCCACCGCGACCCTTGATTTCGGTGCCGAGGTCAGCTCATCACTTTGCTTCTTTAAGGGGTATCCCTAAAGGTATAGATGCGGAAGCATTGAAAGAGGCTGGAGACACTCCAAGTAACCTGAGCACGAAACGACGGCGAGCATCTAAGGTTACTGCAAGTGACTGGGATGTCGAAACGGATGGAGTGCAGCAGAAGAAGTACATGATAATCAGACAGTTGGGGAAAGGCGGAAGTGGGGAAGTGTATCTAGTAAGTTCTTATTCGTCCCAGTATTTATTTTTTTGACATCAAAACTATGGTTTAATATCTTTGTTGATCAGACGAAGGGCCCAGCGCTATTTGTAATTAAAATGTGATTGTAATATGGTTTTCATCAACAGGTTGTGGAAAAGGAAACCAAAAATTTATTTGCTCTGAAGAGAGTCAACCTTAGTGGTGTGAATAGCTCGGTTCTTGCTGAATGCGTGAACGAAATCGAAATGTTAGTGGGTCTGAAAGATACAGACTTTGTAGTTCGCATAGATGCGTGGTAAGTGATTTTTGTGTTGTAGCAGTTGGTTAATTCGTCTGTGGATGAAACTAGGGATTATTAACGTGACGAAATTTATGTTTGCAGGGAAATTAACAGAGTTCAGAAGACAATGAAGATCGTGATGGAGTACGGACAGTGTGATTTGGCTGCATCACTTCGATCATCCAAATTTACTCTGAGAGAAGTACAGTCCACATGGGAGCGAATGCTCAAAATTGTGAAAAAAATACACGAACGAGGTATGTTTTCTAACTAAAATTCCGAAATTTTGTTATGAATTTTGATAAAGAAGAAATAGTCGAGAATTAGAGTATTTGTTTAGCTGCATTTTGCAGGTTAGTAGTTTTGGTTGTGGTCATTTGAGCGAAACAGCATAGCGGGCGTATTCGGCTACATTTTCGAAATTTTTCTTCACAAGCGTGTTGGACACATCAATAGCTTGACTAACAAGGGACACTTCCCACATGCCAATGGCGCACAGCGCCGACGCCCTGTAGAGCGCAGATCTTATCCATAAAGAATACCTTTTGCAAAGCAGTAGGTGCGGAAACTCTGGTTTGACCCAACGACAGGGTCACAAAGTTGAGGGGTCGTGCAAAATGAAAAATCCTATGTTAAATCTCATAAGAAAAACGCCGTTTTCAATTTCGAGTGACTTTTGAAAAATGCCGCAAAGGGTCAAACCTGAGTTTCCGCACCTACTGCTTTGCAAAAGGTATTCTTTGTGGATAAGCTCTGCGTTCTATAGGGCGTCGGCGCTGTGCACCATTGGCATGTGAGAAGTGTCCCTTGTAAGTTCGAAGACGGGCACTGTCAGTGGTCCTGAAGTGGGTCAAATTTCATCTTGACCGGTTATTGCACCTACGCTATACCTATACGGTGTGGTTGTTACATTATATAGGTTTGCAATATGTACTTGTGGGAGTAGAGGAAGCCGGTAGGACAGTGGAAAGCATTGAAGAATTCATGCACCAGCTTGAGTACATCCTTGGTCTACATTATCGTACTGAGTTGACGGTATTATTTCACATATGGTGTAGTCGTCACAGTATATTGTTGCGTTAGGTGTAAGCACGGGTTTGTATGGGGTAGTTGGCTGGTTAGTGAAGCAGTGGCCGTTTGGGGTGTGGAAACGTTGGAAACATGATGGCGGAGCGTTAGTGACTGGCGTTCGTTATTAGTGTGGAGGTAGGGGTGGAGTGATGATATCTGTTTTGGCGTTCTGTGAAATTCCGAGTTTCGTTTGGGGTGTGGAAACGTTGGAAACATGATGGCGGAGCGTTAGTGGCTGGCGTTCGTTATTAGTGTGGAGGTAGGGGTGGAGTGATGATATCTGTTTTGGCGTTCTGTGAAATTCCGGGTTGTGTTTTGTGGATGTTCACGTGTAGTGTGGTCATATTTAATAGTTTTTTTTAAAAAATTGAGATACTGTGACTGTACCTGATGAGGTGAGGGGTGTATCTGGTTATGAACACATCCTCTTAACATAAAAATGCGACAATTATCCAGCCACCCTGCACACACACTTCTTGTAGACGCCTAATCCATAGTGAACCACTTTCATACAACACAACCCCAATACCCACATTCACTTAACCCGCCAATATATATCCTGTTGTCAAGTTTATTAATATCTGAATCTTTTCAATGTTTAGGTATTGTCCATGCGGATCTGAAGCCGTCTAATTTCGTGTGGGTGGGTCACAAGTTAAAAATCATCGACTTTGGTATTGCTTCGAGGCTGCAAAATGACATTACAAGCATAGCCATGCTCAACCCGAAAGGCACACTTAATTATATTAGCCCCGAAACTATTGTGCCTGATATCAGTGGAAAAACGAAGGTATTTGTTTTGTGGCAATGATTAAGCCCGATTAAGTTTCTAATCCTCAAATCTTTTGTGAACAGGTGGGAACAAAGTCGGATATTTGGTCACTAGGATGCATCCTGTACTTGATGATTTATGGGAAAACGCCATTTCAAGATTTTGAGCATTACGCGTCCAAGATAAGTGCAATTTCCAAGGGGAATGTTTCATACCCTCCTCTTCCACGTGAATTTGAGGGATCTAAGGTGGAATCTGTGCTCCAAATGTGCTTTCGCATGGACCATCGTAAACGACCCTCAGCTGCTGATCTTCTTCAGCACCCTTTTCTGACCAATATGCCCCTAATCATGCCGTCAAACTGAACCACTGAAAATGTTTCAGGCTTTCCATTATTAGATGTACAGCGCAAGGACGTCACATAGATAAATCTATATTTTGAATTCATGGCGAGCATTTTAAAATTATTTATATATGCGTAAAGTTACAACTGTAGGTTTAAATGCTACTTCACCCTTAAAGTTTTAAGTGCAACTTTATTTTAGAAATAAGTACATTCGTTGCTCTTTAAAGCCTCTGCAAAGAGATTTGGAGGTCTCTAAGATTGCGATTTTAAAATTATGTAACGAATAAGTACAAAAAATAAGAAACCTTAGTATTCTAAAAATTGTAAAAATTAACAGTAACTGGATCAAATATTCGCATTAAATATATCATGTTTTCATACAGCAAAACTTTTGCTGCAAAACTAATTTCTCCTATCCATTCTTGTTGTTATTCTTGTCGTTGCCTATTGGCCACTTGGCTATTCCAATGCTACCGTCTCCTTGATTTCCAAATAGTAAACTGCCCAGGGGAACCCAGGTGACGGAGCCCCAGTCGAACATATCCTTCAAGTTGTCCATTCCAAGATTTATAACTGTGGAAGAAAACGAGTTTGCAATTAACTGCTGTAGAGCCCATCGTATTTGAAAAGTTTAGGAAACTCTTACACGATCGGGTTTTTGAATCTTCAGTTTCAGGCACTGTAGATTTAGTGGGAATCTCATTTTCCGTAGTCTTCAATTTATCCTAAATCACAAGCAAATTTGTATCTCATTCACCCGGGTTAAAATTAAAAAATAACTAAAGGCTGCAGAACTTGAAGAGCAGCCAACGAGATTTTAGACTCAGTTATGCACAATATAATGTCTTACACCGGCTGGAGGCGCTGAAAATCCAACTGCAGCTAGAAGCAGTACCAGTCCACATAACAAAAGGAAGTAATTTCCTTGCAAGGAAGGCATCTTCAAAGATGTGAATGTAAACTACCGTAGGTGGGCTTTGACCCGCCAGCGATAGATCGACTAACTTTTAAAGGTTTGAGCATGACCTACATTCTCCTTAACGCATAAGCGACCCCCAGACAGATACGAGGTTAATTTTGACCTACAGACAGAAAGAAGAACGAGGTAGCACCGTATTTATTGGTGTGGTACATTCAGACGTTGCGTGTACATGAAAACGTCGTGGACAGCGAGGCTTGAGTGGACACCTATGAGTTCCGCGTTCTTCTTCCAATTAACACCTGCGTCATGGCGACACGGTAGGTGCTAATTGCTAAATACCATTCGGGATATTTGAAGCAACTGCGTCTCGGGATCTTCGTATCCCAGACATAAAACCTCGGCACAGAAAATACCAATTAAAAGCACATGAGGGCTGCCTATTTTTGCACGATGAAATCAAAGTCCAGAACCAAACATTAATCATTTTGTGACGATATGAGAAAGTGCGGAGCGAAGACGAGGTTTAAAAACTTTACGCGACAAAATATTTTATTTAAAGCATTGTACCAATACTGACAATGGTAAGGCTTAAGGAAACACTTTGGGATTATAATGACAACGTCTTTTCGATTTGATTAAGCTTATTATTGTTCTCACATGTGTGCGATCACTATATAAAATCACTGCTTCGTTCCCGGCACTTGGTCTTTCGGCTTCCGATGTATCCCTAATGGAGCAAATGTGGTTTTCGCAGGGGCGAGGCTCAATTTGGAAGCAATGTAAACGAAGGGCGGAAACAAACTGGGTCTATTCTGGATGGAGCAATCGAAATGCTTCACTTTTTCTCTCGCTGCCCATCCAGAAACATAAAGTGGGTCGACTTGACGTGGTCGCTTCTCCTCTCCACTCCGGCTGACCCCAATCGCCACTACAACCACCTAAATGAAATCAAGTAGGAACTGTAGTAAATATTCATTTCAAAGTCTTCTTCCGACTTTTTTCGCCCTGGGTCAACTGGCGATAATGAGTGACAATTTACAGATTTTATTAACCTCTCGTTTTTCTCGGTTTCGATCGATATCCCTCTTCAGTGCTTCCACGGCTTGGAATGACTGATTATTATCCGTGGTGTACACAAGTACGAAGGCCTCAGCGAGTGAAAAGTATGCCTTGGGAATGCTAACATCACCGCCATCAGTTACAGTGACTCCTTCAGTGTCGTAGAACCGGAGAGTTTCCCGTGTTCCCCGATCAGTTTCCACCGTCGCTACATAAATGTCCTCAATGGTGGGGTGAATATCCTAGACGGGAACAAATTTCAAATTAAGCACTACATTCTGTCATTCGTGCTTTTTTCGGGACATGCATGTATTTCCTGTTTAGTGAACTGAATACTTGTATTACCTGTCCATCCAAATTATTGTAGATGAGCTGTTCCAGCAACGTAGTTTTCCCTATACCCTTCAACCCACAAATCAGCACCTTGTACGGTTTTCCCATTATTTCCAGAGGAAATGTTAAAAGCAAAGCGCTGCAAATACAATTTCACGAAAGTCACAGTTGAAAAGTTAGGAAACAAAAGTCTACTGGCGCTTTCTCCAATTAATAAGACATTCTGCTGCAGTTCCAACGCATAGTAAAAAAGACCTTGTAAAAAATAAATATCATGGGACACAAAGTAGACAACGACAAATACAGACTCATCCTTTTACGCTTCCTGTTTACTAATTTTAAAAGGCCCAATCCCTCATGTAAACATGACATGAAAACTCTGATATTACAGTGGAGGTACACTCACGCTGTCCCACCAAAGGAGGCAGCAGCCAAGGAACTCATTCACACATCGTAATCTTCCCGTATTAAGCACACTACGGCTGCAAGCGGAGAGATTCTCGTCGGGCTCACTCACAGTGCTCCTCGTATCTGCTGAAGTGGGACACGAGAGATGAGATCTCGTTTCATTTTAGTCATTTATGTTCAAATCTCAACTGCTCAAATCGCAGCTGGACTCAAAATTTTCAACATATTTTTTGGCTAGAAGATGAGATAAAAAATTCGATGGGAAAATTGCATGGTTATGTATATGCCTAATATATGTAACCATGCACGCACTCGAAAATGCTGCCGTCATCGCTGCCGATTAACACAAGCGGCGTAAAAGTACTGATTACTCAGTCCGACGGACTGACTGAAATCAGCGCTTGTAGCTGAAGATAGTTCACAGGCTTAATTAGACGATCTGCATGATTTATTCCAGGGTCACTTTCTTGATGTTTCCATAAAGATTTTCCACGATGTCATGACCACCGGTGACTGGAACGGCAATTAAAGTAGGGCGACCACACATTTCGGAAGTCTAAAGACAAAGTAAAACTCATACGGAAGCAAGGGGGCACTCCTTCTTCTATAGACTTCCATAAAAGTATCATTTACGTTCATTTTTTTGGAGGCACTAACGCAGGTAATTTCTTGTGAGGTCTTCACATCGATGGACCTCAAATTTGACTTTTTTAAAGAATTTGCGATACGGTATGTGACAACTAGTGAAATTCGTCATCCATACGCTAGAGGGCTTTAGAAGCCCCTTAATTCGAAGCTCTCAACAGTCCAGGAGCTGACTGAATTATTTCTATTTATCCTCGGTAGCTAATATCCTTCAGCTTCACAAACGCCGGTCCAGAATTTATGTCGAGTGTAACCCACAACGTTACCTCCACATTTCTTTTATAGTTGTAAATTGAACATTTACTCTCTGTCAATCCCTTCGTAAACGACCATGCCCCAAAGAATTTTGTAGTATTTAACTTGTCTGACTTTTAATTCAACAAAGTATTTTAGCTCTTGAATTTTAAATATGCAAAAATTGGAATGAATGAAATAGGGGCTTGCTCTCCCAGGATACCTGGAAAAATTGTTAAAATTATTATCATATTCCATGAATAATCCTTGACACTGGTAACTAGAATCAGAAGCATGTGTGTGATGTGTGCCAACTAAAAGTGAGCTGGCAAGAAATCCTTCAAGCAAGGGTAGTTGGCAAAGGCCGAGAAAAAGTTGTGACGTAGCAAAATCTAAAATCTCTAATCTGATCTTAAATCTGATTAAAAACGTAGAAGACTTTTCATTGAGACTGTGACAGGAAATGGGGAGAGAAAGTTGAATAAACGCCTATGAGCTACCACCTTAGAGCAGGGGTGCATAATTTGTTCAACGGTAGGGGCGGTATAGTTTGACCCTAACGATGGAATTTATGAACACCCACGAAGAAAATAAAAATATACAGAATTAGTACACTTGCTTTGTCGCCCTGTCGAAAAAATAGTCTTCACGGCCAACACGGACGATTGAGCCTTCAAATTTTTAGTTTGAGGAAGATTAATAGCACAGAGGTGTCTACCTCCACTAACTAAATTTGCTCTGTTGTTTGTTATTTCCCTTAAATTTTCGGAAGCACACAAACCACATCCTTCCGATCCTACCAGATGAATATTTCCTCCAATACAGAACATGCGGGCATCAGTTTGAATTTTTCCAAGTGCTCTCGAATCATTTGGGTGAGGAGGCAGTAAGACGTATGTCGGTTGCTGCAAAATATCTTTTCCCAAAAGTGCACACATCTGTATGTACTCAAAAGCAGGGACACTTGACCTGATGAAAAATAGTAGCAGTAGAGTTTTCAAAATTTACTCTGTCGCGAATCTGATTTCATATTTTCGACAACTGCGTTGGAATAAGGATAGCTGATAGCCCTTCTATTTGATGACTTCATGGTCGATACGTGTTGATAGGATACAGTTATTTGTCGTCGGACTGACGGATGGCACCTGTTTAATGTTTAGCGTTAAGCTAATACCATTATTGAATATTATAGGATGTGCATCCGTGTCCTCCAGGAACTCCAACCGTCGTCTGATTATATGAATGGATGTCATTTGAATTTGCGGTACATTATGAGTTCAAGTGAATGAAGAGGATTGGCTTGCGTGCGAGCAGTGCATGACAGCATTGTCTCTCCGTCAACTGAAGTCATTAGTTTAATACTAAAATTTCTATGTACCCAGTTAGGACTGGCTCTTTGCAAGTATTGCCTAATGAGTTCGCGCCAAGAAACTGGTTAGCCGTTCCATTCAGACACGTTTATTCTGAACAGTAAGTAGTGCAATGCCCAGCCCGGCTGTAAAGCTCTATAGTTCCCTCAAAGGTTTAATTACTTTATAATTGAATTCTTCCGGGGGGAAAGAAATTCAGGTTGGAGCTTATAAAAGTGATCACTGAACCTCTGCGGAGTTGACAGCGCCAGGGAATAAAGCTATTTTATGCGAAAGAACACTAGATTGAAGACTGGATAGAACTGGCGCTTCCCTTTGTTGACTTACTGCTTCTAGTTCTTTCTGCGAAATAATTAAGTATTCTTCCCTAGTCTCGTTATTCATCTCTTGGGAGATTAAAGTCTGAATTAAGATTCAACATGTTTCACGCTATGGGAACGACGCTGGCGCTTCTGGTATTTATCGGGGTCTCCCTGTGCGTGTGCCTTTACTGCTGCCTTTGCCACACTTGTCGGCGACTCAGACGGAGCTCAACGGAGGAAACAATGCCGCGAAAACATTGTGCCACTCCTCGACGGATGATCGAAATTCGACCATCTAATCAGCTTCAGAAGTAAGTTTCTTAAACCCTCTGGTAACATTGTCAGCAATGAGTTAATTCTTTGAGGTTTCAAATACTGACTGTATTTGTGATTTACTTGGTTAAAATGTATGCAATCACCTTGCAGCTACAACCATCCGATTGTTGAGCGAGCTCAAATCCCTTCCAGTTCTCTTCATCGTTCGAATCGGACACAAGTGACGACGATCTCAGTTATTGACCCTCAGACCAAGTTATCTCTCAACCCAAATATTCGAGCAGAGGAGCCTCCACCATCTTACGACGAGTTGTTTCCATGAATTCTGGGATCTCGAAGCACAGCCATGACTGATTACTTCAGGACTGAGCAATATACATGCCACCAAACCGCACATCTATTTTTTTATACTCAACGTTTAAGAACCGAGGGTTCCCACGATGACCCTCTCTTCTCCGAGACGAACGCAGTTACTTCGCGCTAAAGGATTAGTATTTTACCTTTGTTGGTTTCACAAACTTTTCAGCTCAACGCGAAGCACTAAATTATGTTCAAAGTATCAAAGTACATGGTTATTGAAATTTCATGTAGTTTCCTTACCCAAAATCGACTAATGTTTCATCACTCACTCCCATTTTGCCACAATACATATACAGTCCGTATGTATCATCTTTCTCTTTCTACAGTAAAATCTCCCTATAACGGCCTTGTGTAATACCGTCATCTTGTTATGACGGTCAAATTCTCTTATCCCTTTATGGCTTTTACAGTGTTATTTTCAGGGTTTATAACGGTTTTTCCTTATAACGGTCAAATCATTTGTGTCCCCTGAAGACCGTTGTCGGGAGATTCCACTGTAGTTAGACGCCATAAAGAATTTTCAGAACGAAAATTCTTAATTATATAGTACTCGGACAGTATCAAAGCAATGAATCTCAAATTCCTGTTTTGTCCGAGCTTTAACATGTCCTATTTCATTTTAGTACGTTATCGTTTGCTATATAGAGAACCCCGACCACCTCCAACTGTGAAGTGATGAGGATGACGATCTTATGTGAAAAGCTTTTTAAATAGAGCGGGGCATCTTACTGATGAACCACTAGTCACTAGACTATCGAAATTAATTCCTAAGTTAATTGTCACTCTACTTTGTATTATAATTTTGACTCATCAGGTCAGGTTAGAAAAGTATTTATTTTAGCCGGCTTTGGTCCTTACGTAACTGACGCTGAGTTATATACGAGTGGATCTGTTTAAAAAATTGCTAATATTTGGAGCTATGCAAGAAAGTTCGGAAATTGATTGTAAAAGGATATTACTTCATACTCGAACTGAAAGCAAATAAAGTATTATCCCTGTCTAAAATAAACTGATCACATCGAACTCAGTAAATGGAATTTTAATGATTATGCCAACCGTTTATAGTATGTACCTTACTAATGAGCAACAAGAACTCGGACTTTTTCCATTTGAGTCAGTATTTGTCTACTCATTACGGAGATTTAAAGTTCAGGCCACGGCCTCCACCGGCAGTGCTGGGATACTTTTCCAATTAGTTTTATCATATTTTATCCTTTCATTCACCATTAGGAAGGTGCAAGACTATTCCTCATTTCCGCGATCGTATTTAACTGTGCTCATGCGTTTGGACTTAATTACGTCCATGAAAGATAGCCTGCCATGCTAAGTGGCTCACTCTAACGTGATGTCATTTGATTTACTGTGACTGACGAGATCATGAAGTGTAGTGAATCGGTAGTCAGGTCAAACATTAATTCGTCGGAACCCGATGGTGATAAAAATATGGTATAATGTATGTGCGATAACCTTGCATCTGTACGAGTAATTTGTAGTGAGTTAATAAGCTGCGGTAGGCGCAGGTTACCTCATCCACTAACTGTCTTTCCAATTTTCTTTCCAACTAACTTGCGAAACGTTAAATTCGCTTGAGAATAGTAGGCAAATCTTGGGTAAGTGTACTACTGATGACGTTGTCCAAACTTTTGGTGATTTAGCTGAATAATTGCTGGAAGGAAAACTTTTACTTTTAGACGGGCAGAACAATAGCGTACCGTATCATCGATACGTGACTTTCGACAAGGAAGTAACGTTCCACTATGCACGTAACTCTCGGTCTAAGGAAGTATAGGAGGTCGTTTCCATGCTTCCGCATGTGTACTTCTGTGAGTTTAATCCCAGTCTCAATGCATTTATACTCAAGGAACCTTTACTTAAGACTCCTAATTTAATTCCCCTGCTAGAAGCCCAAAACAAACAATTTGACAAGCGTGTATTACTTTCTTCAAATAATCTCGACCGTTACATGTTGATAAACAAACATTTCTTGACTTAATTACGCTTTTCTTATTTACAGTTAGCCTTACCGAAACTGTTAGGGTACTGGAACACATTGCTCTGCTTTGATAAACCGCATTGGATGTTGCATATGATCCTATACATTTCCCTTGTATTTGTTCACAATATATCTTTTCAGGCTTACTTCCTCAACCAACCCCGCGTTAAGCGGTTTGAAAGTGAGCTGCCAGTTTCATAATGTTTGGTTAGCCTCAGCGAAGGGAATATGGGGAAATGGATCAACTTCCATGTGCTATGGTTCTTTTCGTGGAAAACAGTTGGAATTCCCCCTGAGATTTTCGAAGTAGGTCAAAGCCTAAACGATTTCATCTAATCGCGAAAGTTAGCATTTGCTGACTATTTGTTGCGTGTTCTTGAGTGGCATCGTGGCATGGCTGGTTTGAATACAAAGTATACGAACTGACTACTGGTTTGTGCGAAAGTCATCATCGATTTTTCTTGAAAGTGAGAGAGTAATATTATCGTTTTAACTCTAGATTAATAAATGGTGGAGGTATGGTGGTGAGCGCCTGGAACGTAACTAGTTCTTATATTGGAGTGCATTTAACTGCAGTATTTTTGACGGCTTCCACTGCGCACCCCGGAGGTAAAAAAGACATGGAAATAACGAAGCATTAGCAACTAGTAATTTTGATGGTAAATACTATCACCAGGAACGCCCAATTGCACTTCGGTGACCGATTCATCCGGTGACGATGGTGTCAAGCAACCAGACAATACGTCAGCGACGCCAGCGTCATATCAAATGCTTGAAGCTCCTATTTTGCTCTTGATGTTGGTCTCATTTTTACTTGTGTACATTTTGACTTACCTGAGTTGGGCCTATTGCCGGTGTCAACGGCGCTCAAGACCAGCACTTCCGGTCACTGCTATGAACCCATTTCGGTCGGAATTACCACGGTAAGTATGCCAACAACTGTGTTCAACATGGTACTTTCCCCACCGTGGATTTCAGTGTGTACGTAAAGTCGACAAGTGAATGTTTAACACGCATAAATGGAGTAATGCTCTATTTCAGGGTCGTTGGTGCTCAACGGATTCTCCCAACAGGTCCCGTGCGACCGTTGCAGTTTGTTAATCGTGGCTACGGGCACAATCGATGTCATTTTATTACTGACGACTTTCCCCCTTCTTACGAAGAACTTTTTAGCGAGGCACGATATGGATCAAAATGACCGCCTTATTTTGAGGGGAGTCAGCGATTTTTATGTACGAGTCATGAGAAAATCAACAAGAACGAGAACACATCACGCTACACGGTGGGAACAAAATCAAGATGAAGCTACTGAAGACGGCAGACATCATTCACAAAAACAAACAATTGGTTTAATTCATACAATATATACAGTTATAAATGCTTTATCTCTGTGTGATTTACTTCAGCACAAATAATATCTCAACCCCCTTATGGCCCTCTGTGAAACTTGGAAAGCTTAATACTTATTCATGTCACAAAATAAAATACATGATACTCCCACGCTGCATATACTCCATTATTGTTTCCAAACTATTTTTACCTCACATATTTCCATTCTTGCCTGCAATTGCTTCGCCAGTCCTTACAGCTTGGCAAATAAAGGCCTAAATCTACATTGGTGATGGAGAAAATTCCTTTCAATAATATTCATGTAAACACTTGATTTTTAAAATAGTAGGCTACAGTTTCTAACCAAAATGTACACTGCACACTTTTAATTCTACTGCATTACACAAATGACTCAGCATCTTCCGGCCCTGAAATGAGAAGACAGCCCCGCGTTCGAAAGGAAATGTTTGCCACAATTTGGACACTCTCGAGAGTTCTCAGTACTTTTGATATCGGACGAGCTCTTCGATGACGCAGTACTCACCGAGCGCTTCCTCCGTTTCAGTTTCGAGCCTAGTGACTTTTTCGATCCCGATCTCAGTGCCAAGTCATTTGCCGGCTCGGGTGTAGGAGTGGTCTGACGGTCTTCCACTGCAGCTTCGTGTTTTACAATTACTTCAGCTCTGAAAATAAATATTACGCTACTAAAATCATATTTACCACCATGATTATGAGGATAAGCAATTTTAAGACTCACCGGCTTTCCGCCTCAGCCTGGCTCTTCTCCTTCAGTTTGTCCAAATGGGAAAGTCTTTTATGTGCTACCAGCAAATGCTTCTCCTGGTAGGCCCGATTACAGAATTTGCAAACATACCACAACATAGGATCCACAGATGTTGCCCTCCCCATCTCCACCGTGAGTGCCTGCCTGCACAGAAGAAATTAACACTTAATGCGGCTTCAATACCAAATTACTTATCCCAATCCAGATACAGACTGCTGAGTAAAGTGAATTGCACAAACCTTTTACTTAATGTGAACTCGATGTGGAACAGACTACGAGGACTGGTAAACCTTTTGAAGTTATTCGAAATCTGGTGGGAACTTCAGTTGCAATTCCAACTGCACACAAAACTAATGCACATTACTTTTTCAGTGAGCTATCGAAAGAACTACGCCGTAGTCCCAACACACACCAAATGTCAG
>WJFA01002649.1:0-15178 GCA_009870155.1 Pseudobourletiella spinata | reverse complement strand
CTGTGACTCGGGCAAACCTGAATTTCCGCACTTAGGAGTTTCACATTGTTAATCTTCCTAGGGGACCTCTCGATCGCGCATAGTCACCCATTTGTGCTTTGGTAACAGTTGGAGGAGTGCCCTTGTTAGTTAGTCTGATGTCGACGGCGGATCACAGGACGTGACCCATCTCTAGCATCTACTATCTCTATAGAGCCTTTTGCCCGTCTAACGTCTGTTTTCCAGAATATTCAAGTTAAAAGTTTCACCGAAATCATATCGGGGAAATTTAGCATGCAATTTCCAGAAGGATTTTAATGCGCCAAGGGTCCCCCTTCGGTGTTTTTCAAAAATGCTGCTGAATAAAAATAATACTAAATGACTAAAAAATTAACTTTGCGATTGCTTAATGATAAAAGGATCAAAATGAAAAATCATAATATTAGGTTTTACCTTCAAATTAATATCAATGTTGGGGAGAGAAATTTCAATTAGTTAAAAATTCAAACGTTTTTTTCTGGAAATTAATTTTTTTCATTATTTTCAAAAAGTTTTCGAAATAAATTGTCTTTTGTTATGTGCTCAAGTTTTGATATTTGCTCTTGGCAAATAGAGCATTACATTATAATTTGTCATCACTATTGATCAAAAGACAATCGCAGAGCCAATTTTTTAGCCATTAAGAGCTCATTTTTCTGCCGTAAAATTGTTGAAAAACATCAAAAAGTTATCCTCGTGGAATGGAAATGGAATATGTATGGAATTCTTTTCATTATATATTTTCTGGGAAAATTCTGAACCGATTTTCAAAATTTCTTTTGTTTAAAAAATAATTAAATTGTCGAAATTTTTTAAAACTTTTTTGATTTTCATAAAATTAGCAGTCGAAATTTCATTTAAAATTTTGAAATCGTCGTATTACCGACACTTTTTCGTATATTGTGAAAATATCGATTTTCTTCCTGGAAAATTTAATTGCTTTTCATTTGAAATCAAAATTATTAAAATCGATTCAGCAGTGCCGGAGCAATCTCAAAACAAAAATTTCAAGTCCGCGAATTCGGCTTTTTCAGTGGTAAAATACAGCCATAATTTCGAGTGTAAAGCTTAAAGAACTCAAACGGAGGCTTGTATTCATCTTAGAGTACCATATTACAGTTTAAAAAGTAGTTATTTTCTGGTTTTGCTCCAATTTTGGAAAAAGTAATATTTTTGAAAAATACCAAAGGGGACCCTTGGGAGCATGAAAATCCTTATGGGAAATCCCATCTTAAATTCCTCAGTGTTCAAATTTTCGATTTAAATTACTTTGGAAATAGTAGTTTCCGGAATGAAAATTTGTAAGGCGGACAAATGTTTTTGATCGCGCTCATGCAAAAATTACAAAAATATCAAAACTCAAATTTCGTGATCCGCCGTACACACTATGACGGAGTGGTATCCCTCTCGCTTTCCCTTCCCACGCAAAGGGGCCTGGACCCCGATCTTCATGTAAAAATGTATCTTTATGTAAATGGTATAAACTCTATATAAGCGGCGGGATAGCATAGATTGAGCGAGTGGATTCCTGGAATAACAAGAATAAAGTCATCCCGGTGATTAGCCGCATACCTGGACTATCCTCATTGCGATCTTGGCTTTGCATCCCTCTCACACTCAGTCTCCCCATCGCCGGACCAGGATTCACTGCTCATACACACCGATCCCTTTTAGCTGACAACACCTGACAGGGCACTGTTGAGAGAACCTTCCGCCACCAGGATCGTCCCATTTCCCGCAAAGCCGTGTCCATCCTGCTTGGACGCTACATGATTCTATATATGCTGGTTCTCGGTACGTATGTTGAACTGCCGCATTCCTGACATCCGCCATAACGATTTCCCAGTGTCACGATTTAAGGTACTCTTCTGTGGCCACCAACCGTTGTATGACTGGGACGAACGTATATGTGTATATATTGTGTGGGACGTTCTTGTAGCGAAGGGATAGAGTGGTGGGTTTTTTCAGGCATTTATTCTCTTACTCTATTTTTAGTTTTACGCATAATTGCTACGGCAATCCTCGTGAATGGGAATAAACCAATTGGCTTTAGAATGAGGTAAATTTTATGATTTATTTTTGGCGTCTCCTCCTCATTGCCTAATCCTAAAAGCATCCGTCGAAGTTGCTGACTGGGCGACGCTGAGCGTAGTCGTTGAGATAAATTCAAGGTATGCTGCAATTCGACTTGGCTTGTTGATGTGATATAAGATGGATCGTTTTTGTGTATACATTTGAGTTGGGTGGGTGGTCAAGAGGAAGATCCTGTAAGGTGTGTAGAACTATTCAATTCTCGAGAATCTCGTATTGGGAATTTGGATTCTAAATGCTGAGATTAAATATTTATCTCTAATGGAGTGCCGCACGACGTGTCTCAATTTATACTATGCTTCTCTAAACTTGAACTAGAATTTTTTCAACTGGCGGGTTCTACCGAAGTTTTTGTACGTCTAAGGGTCACAACATTGGGATTGATCAGGTTGTGAATTCTGAAATAGTTAATTATTGTTATTCGTTCGACGCAAAGCCTGGCTGTATAACATTGAAACCGTCAAATTTTCGGCATTAAGCTGGTAAAATTGACTGCGTAAATATTGTGATACGATTACGAACTATTCCATGCTAAAGCTGGCCATGCGGTAGTCGTCAAGAGGATTTTTACTGAACGCCGCCAGGTCTGAGGGTAAGCAAAAATGCACAGTGGCACCGACCGCAAATGTTTTTTTGAATCCACTTTTTCGCTCAATAATGTAGCTTAAGTGTACAGTCCACTTAAGCTGTATGTGCAACGGTAATGGGCAATGTGCGACTTAACTGTTTCGAGCGAGTCCTCCTTGCAGTAACGTGTTATGCTTTCAGCTAAGGGATTCTCACAAACGTCGCATAGGTGGCTGTAAGGTGGTTCATTTGTAAATCAATAGCGAGTTCACATCAGGAAGGCACAGAGAAGGTCGGAATAAGCTCGAGCTCACAGTATTCTTCTATACTGGCAAGACATGGCCGCACGAGGTATGGATTCTCAACTTTACGAAGTTTTGGGGGTTAGTCCTGGAGCCTCGGAAAGTGACATAAAAAGAGTAAGTTTTCCATTTGGATCATAAAATTGCGTTTAACGTAAGGATTAGAGTATTTGTTAAACTTTATAATTGTACTCATATTTGGAAGATGACAAACGTAGCAGTATATTTGACGGGAATCCCCCAATGATTTAGTAAGTACATGCTCGGAGGTAGTTGTGGGGGAGCTTTAAACTCTTAGAAATAATTCACTTGTTAAAATTAAGGCAATCATAGGTGAGGACAGGAATCAAATAAGAGTTTTGACTCAAATGCAGTGAATTACGTAGTTTAAGCGTAGGTTGAATGTGGGAGTGCGTGAACAGGACATGATATTATATGCTGGAAGGCCCTTGAGCTGTAGGCTAGGTATGTACCGCCAGTGGTGGATTATTCTGTAACAAAGAAACTCGGACGAGATGACGTCAAGAGATAGAAGTTTTTTCGATTGAGACAATTTTAATGTGGAAAAATGCCAGTCGTTGTTACTCCGAAACGGCGTATGCGAGAGTAAATTGCCTAAATTAATACGAGTCAGAATGAGTCCAGGAGACTGGGAGATACGCATATAATGACTAATTCATATTTCATAGGAACTGATTACTGTAATGCAAATTTGCACAGTTAGTTGAACTTACAGACGAAAAGTGTGCTAACATTGAGTGATCAAAAGTTAAGCGTTTAAACAGTTTTTCGCTCTTCCAGGCGTACCATCGACTTGCCAAAGAGTTCCATCCAGACAAAAATCCTGCGGCTGGAGACCGCTTTAAAGGTGATATTTTTATTGCACATGTAGCATGTATTTAGCCATTGGAAGCTTAGATTATACGCAGCGAATGATACATGTAGAACTCAATTCGAAATAATTCTATGCTTTCAGAGATCTCATATGCGTATGATGTGTTGTCGGACCCTAAAAAACGCGAAATTTATGATCGCTATGGGCTGAAAGGACTTCAAGAGGGAGGTGATCCTAGAGAAGAACAATTCGGTTTTGGAGATATTTACTCTCAGTTGTTTGGCCAGCAACGTGGCATGTTTTTTGGCGGTGGAGGCCACCGTGGACGCCAGAAGGGCGAAGATATTGTAAAACCTCTGAAGTGAGTTTCTCAAAGTGAATTCGGCAGTATATTCAGCAGTATTATCGAAGTCCATGGTTAATGGGTGTTTGTAATTAAGGGTGACTTTAGAAGACTTATATAATGGAAAATCGTTGACAGTCCCAGTGGAGAGAAAAGCCGTCTGTAACACATGCCAAGGGTAAGCGGGTAGCCGCTGGAGCACTAAAATGTTGCACACGTTCAACTTTCAGAAATAGCACCGGAGCTGATGATTATCTTGAATTGTATAGGATTGGTACTCCGAATGCGAAGGCCGCACGACCCTGCAATGATTGCAGGGGATCAGGAGTCAAAATGATGTATCGTCAATTAGGACCAGGATTAGTTCAGCAAATGCACACAGTATGCCCTAAATGTTCGGGCAACGGCTCAGTTATTCCCGAGAAAGACCGGTGTAAATCCTGTGATGGCAAGAAAATCATCGTTGAAACCAAAGAGGTCGATATACATGTAGACAAAGGAATGAGCAATGGGATGAAAATTACTCTCTCAGGACTCGGGGACACGGAGGTATGTGACTACATGTGTGATTCATCAAGGTGGAATGTTGGTATAAAGGGACACGATATTTTAGACCCCTGGTGTCCAACCTGGAGACCTAATTTACGTAATTCAGCAAGAATCACATCCAAAATTTGAACGGAGTGGTGTCAACCTGATCTTGAATCACACACTCTCGTTGACTGAGGCATTGTGTGGATTCCAACTTGTTGTCCAACATATGGATGGTCGAAATTTGGTCATATCGTGTCCTCCTGGATACGTTGTGCCTTCGGGTGAGTATCTTTTAACTATGTTGGTGAGGTTCCTTTTTATTATTATTATTTGCTGTATTACAATATCTGCTCTATTTTAGACTCGATCCAAGTTGTAGAAGACGAAGGAATGCCCACCTACAAACGTCCTTTTGAGAAGGGCGATCTTCTAATTAAATTCAAGGTGGAATTTCCAGATAATCATTTCACCGATGAGAAAACTTTAGGGGTGAGTACAAATGAATTTTAATAGATATGTCGTTTAAAAACATGAACCATCGAGATAATTACGGTATATTTGGATATTCGATCTATCTTCGCAGAGAATAGAAGCATTGTTACCTCCTAGACCCGCATTTGTGAAACCTCAAGGAGAAGAAGTTGAAGAGGTCGACTTAAATGATTACGAGCCCGATCAGAACTCAGCCACTCAAGAAAGTGATGACGAAGATGACTCAAGAGGTGGTCCCAGAGTCGGCTGTGCTCAACAATGAGAATCATATTCTTTTAAGTGTCGGCTTTTGAAGAAATTAGGAAATCTAATAACCGTTAAAGTGCAGTACAACGTGAAAATGCGGCTACATTTTACCTTTCTGTCTTATGCAGTTCCCAATGTACGATAGTTTAAAATATTAAATTGTAAATAGTGGATAAATTGACCGAATTTCTACACCTGTAAGCGCGTTGCTGTGCGACTTATTTCCCAAGTTTAACAACTTTTAGTCACATGCCTACGATGCCCAGGTAGAAAGCAAAAACTGTCTTAATTTTTCTGTCCCGTAATGTCTCATCGAGAAAAGTAGTTCAGTTTTTTCGTTCTAAACGTTGTAGCGTGCGGTATGTTTGAAACGTACCTGAGAGTAAAGATATGTTTAACGTATTAAATCAGACGGTGGGGTATTCTTAGTGAAGCAGGTGTAGAATTAGCAGTTCCTACAATTATTAACAAAGTTTGCAACCGGAGTAATGCTGACAAATGCCCGTCAGTTGTTTGTGGGTACTCTGTTTCTTACGCTTGAGTAGAAATCACTGGCATTAATATCAAATCCAGCTGTTTCCAGTTCGAATTCTGCTATTGATTTTTATCTTCAAGCATATGGTTTCAACGTTTTAGCGTGATTCAACACAACCATATGTAATGGTCTAGACAGTTAATCGAAATCCCGAGTTTTGTAGCGGTTTTAAACTATTTCACCTTATTCAGGCATGTTCCAAGTTGTCGCATTCATCGTTGTAATGTTACATGATAAAGTTAATAGCTTAATTTAAACTAAAGTTCGTAATAATGTATTAAATACAAACACGTGAACACTTTGTTTAATTAATTTATACAATGTAATAATAACACATACTTAGAATTTTCAATTAAGGTAAACACTCAATTCCAAACTCGTTTGCCAGTACTAATTATCATGTCATCTGCAAATCGATGAGAGATCAGATCTGAGCTCGCTTTATTTGGTAGTTTCCGCATCGTTAACTTTATACTAGGCAGGCGTCGGTTCCGGTTCATTTTTCGTTTTCACGATGACGCTTTCGCGAAAACAAGTACACTCTGGAACAGTTGTTACCAATGGCATCATACTACGGCTGATACATGAAAATCATTTTCTTCAAGTGTGAAATACATTTTGCATACGCAGAAATATTACGAATTCGTTCACGGCCCTGGAAAGCCTCAATTTTAAAGTTATCATTACCTGTGTCTTGAAAGTGAACCTTTCAGCTATTTGTTTTCCAATAGAACGAAGTTCTTAAAGTTCCAGACGAGAATAAATCTCCATTTGAAAATTCCTACAATTTTTACGTTGCTGATACATCAATTTAAGGAGTTACCGGGATTAAAAAATTTCCCAGCTTTTTTTATTACTGTAAGATCCCTATGTTGGAGTGTCGAAACAATGACTGCCCTTGCGTGGGATGCTACTTACAGATTGTTATGCAATCATCATTTAATCATGTCAAAGGAATGTTAGACGATCACCACAGCCTTGAGTAGCCGCACCGTAAATGGAATCAATGCAACGAGTGAACTTTGCGTAGGAAAGTCAACCAAAATGGGTAGAACTCGACTAGCCAGAGTGGAATCAGGAATCACATGGAGTATCTGAATTGTTATCTGCTGCTCTGGTGGCGAGTTATATGTGACAGTACTATGGAATTAACTTTTACTACTCACTGAATCATACAAATGTCCTTCGGTTATCTCTAAAAGGTCTCCTTGCTTGCACCCGTAAATTTAAAATCACATGCTGAAGATTGAGATTTCAAATTTAGACGCGGGAATCAGAGTGAGAATGAATCGCCAGTTCATTTTTTGACTGTTGTAAAAGTTAATTTCGCCGCACCGGTATCTTGAACGTGTGGTTCCGTTGCTGGTAGCTCAAGTGTGTGATTCCAAAAATATGGAATTAGCTTATTTACACAACCGAATCAGCCGTAAATGTGTGCATCTATTCCTCGTACGAAGCGCTAAAGTGATCGGTACTCGTAGCCATAGTCAGTCGTGGCACCATGAACCAGCTGAAATTAAGACGAACGAGCTCCTCAATAGTTCACCTCTAAACCAATTAGGCTCCGAAAAAATTAGCAGACTTCAGGAAGATAAAGCGGAAAAAGTTACACTTAACCCATGCAATATTCAAATGATATCGGATGAGCTCCACAGGCACTTATTTCCTGGCAATCCGAGAAAGCCGGTGGATTCTGAAAACTTGATGAAATTCA
This sequence comes from Pseudobourletiella spinata, assembly GCA_009870155.1. Taxonomy (NCBI): domain Eukaryota; kingdom Metazoa; phylum Arthropoda; class Collembola; order Symphypleona; family Bourletiellidae; genus Pseudobourletiella; species Pseudobourletiella spinata. The sequence continues at coordinate 7,501 of WJFA01002649.1, read as the reverse complement.
AGGAGCACTTGGAGTCGCATCATTTATGGGGACAGCAAGTCGGTATTCTGCCGCCTACAAAAATTCACTTACCTACCCTATCCGGAACAAATATAGATGAACATTTTAAGCAAATAGCAAACGAACAAACTAAGGATTATAGAGAAGCGCTAGAAAAGTTAATAACTGATGGCATTCCTAAAAGGCCAACTCAGTGGTTGCTTCAGGTAGTTGTTGCACGTTATGATTCCATTGTATCGTTGCTGTGACTTCATTCTAATGTTGTATCATGATTGTATTAGGAGGGTTGGACCAAATACCCGGCAGCAGGTGCACCACTGAAAGTTCCTTATCCCGAGGGCAACGCATTCGTTTTTGACATTGAAGTATGTCAGGATAATGGACAAGTACCTACATTGGCAACTGCTGTTTCGATTGATGCATGGTATGACTTTCAAGCTCTTGTTGTGGGACACAAAATCTGGCTCGTAGGAAGTAAAAATCAACCATGTGTATGACGTGTAGGTACGCCTGGTGCTCACCTCTTCTTGTTAGTGGGTCTGATAGAGATCCTGCTGAACCAATCAGTATTAACGACCTCATCCCTTTCGAATCTACTCCTGGTAGGTGTGTATAGTAACATTGTGTGTTGAAAATGTTTGTAAGGTGAACTTAACTTTACAGACGAAGGCCCAGAAGTTAATAAGGACTGGAGAAAAGCTGTGATAATCGGCCATCACGTTAGTTATGACCGAGCTCGCATCAAGGAACAATATTTACTCAATGTGAGTTTCTCTAAATTGGAACCAATCGCGCGGGTGATCATTATTAATGAATTTTCAACTTTTTGTGTAGCCAACGCGTACCAGATTTTTGGATACAATGTCCATGCACATCGCTGTAAGTGGAATAACCAGTTTCCAACGAGCATTGAAGATGTCTATCAATAAAAACTTGAAAACTCAAAATTCTGTCTCTAATGATGACATTATGGAAACTGGAGAGCTCGATTGGAACGAAACTAGTGCGTTAAATAATCTCAGCGATGTTTATAAGGTTTTCAAATAGTTTTTGCACTTGTTCGGTAATATTCAACGATCGTTACCTAAATAACATTGGTTGTATCTAGCTATATTGTCCACAACGTGACGAATTACCTAAAGAAGCTCGCGGAATATTTGTATCAGGAACAATTGCAGATGTGCGGAATGAGTTTCAGAGTCTTATGAATTATTGTGCTCGGGACGTTGAGGCAACTTATGAAGTTTTTGAGAAACTCTTACCCTTGTTCTTTGAACGGTAAGTTTTAGTTACATTATTTGCCTTGAGCCCAACTGTAATAAAAATAATTTGTAGGTTCCCCCATCCAGTAACATTTGCTGGAACTCTAGAAATGGGCACGGCCTATCTTCCTGTTAACCAGAACTGGATTCGTTACATCAATACTGCTGAAGATTCGTATGAAAAATTGGAGAAGGATGTGAAACAAATACTAGTAAGCAAAGCCGACGAAGCCTTAGGGCTTCTCAATGGCGAAAAGTAAGATACAAAACGCTTAAAATTATATTCTTCATGGAAATACTCGTCGTATGACTGTTTCTTTAGGCCTGTATTGTGAAAGTGATCGTTCTTATCCTTCAAATTTGAAAGTTCAAGTCATAATTTAATTTGATTTACCCTTGTAAACACTTTCAGGTATAAGGAAGACCCATGGCTGTGGGATTTAGATTGGAAAGTTCCTAAAGTTAGACGGAAGAAAACGGAGAATAAAACAACGAAAAAGGGCAAAGTAAAAGAAGCTGCTCAGGAAATCAACCTTCCTGATCCAGACCCACCCCATTATCCTAACTGGTACCGGAAGTTGTTTTACAAGGCGAGTATCGAAACTTATGACAATTTTCCGAAAGTTTCAAGACATCAAAATTTTCTCTGTTATCAACAGCCGGCAGAAAAAAATTACCAACCAGGTACTGTAAAAATCAGCACTTCAATGCAAGTTGTACCCAAGCTCCTTCGCCTGTGTTGGTTTGGGTTTCCCTTATACCATTCCAAGGAAGGTGGGTGGGGTTTCCTTATCAAAAAAGTCGATGGTAAAGATCCAACCAATTTTGATGGTTGTCATAACTTGGAACCTGATCCCTGCACTTCTGTGGCCGAAGCTGAACTGGAGGATTCCCCTTTTCCTTACGAGTAAGGCTGATTATCCAGTGTATTGTGTAATCGTTGCTACTGAGAGTTAATGGAATGACTTATGACTCGGCTTTAGTGAATGGGAGAAGATTTGGGAGGAGAACAAAATGCGGATTGAGGAGGAACACATGATCGGGAAATGTGTGGACAAAATAGAAGCAGTGAGGAAAAAACTGAAGGAGAATAGTGAAGACGTCACCCAGGATCTTCGAGACTTTATAAAAGGACTGGATACCCTCACAACATTAGGCCTGTAAGTTTCCTTTCAGAATAATGTATTTCCGGTACTATCTACGCGAGTCACAGTAATCTCTTGGTTTGTCCTCTCTAGACGGTCTGCAAGTTCAAAAAGGGATGGGAAAATTCGGCAGGTTCCTGCCCCTCATCCAAAGTGTGAGTTCCGGCCTTTGCCCCACAAAGTATGTCTTATTAGAACATGAATTGTCATCTCCCTTTCCGTGAAAATTCTTCATGGTTTGAATTTCTCAATAGGATGGAGGTGGCCTTAAAGTGGGTAACCCACTGGCGAAGGATTTTCTCAGCAAGATCGAAGACGGAATATTAACTTGCTATTCGGGGGACGATGTTGCCAATAAAGTTGTCAGGTAATGTTATTGCACGCACATTGGAATTTTTTTGTGTACAACTAATGTGAAACTTAATTACGCTCATAGAGTTACCAAGATGGTATCTTACTGGAGGAACAACCGAGATAGAATCATGGAACAAATCGCTGTGTGGTTCACGCGGCCCAAAAAAACGCCTGAGGGTAAAGTGGAACTGACGGAAGATCTTACGGGTGCAATCATACCTCAGGTAATGTTTGCTTCGCGCTTATGATAGGCTGTCTCTAATTCTTTAGAAGATATTTGTGCTGTCCAATCCTAAAGGTGATCGTGTCTGGGACACTGACGCGGCGGGCGGTGGAGAGGACGTGGATGACTGCCTCGAATGCTTACGTGGACAGAGTGGGTTCGGAGCTAAAAGGAATGATTCAGGCCCCTAAAGGCTATCACTTTGTAGGAGCCGATGTGGATTCTCAAGAGTTATGGATAGCTTCCGTTATTGGGGATGCACACTTTGGTGCTACTCACGGTTGCACCGCTTTGGGATGGATGACCCTTCAGGTGACCTCTGACTGGGCTTGGAATGTACGAATCGGGTTCCTAAAATTCTTAACCCTCGTTGACTCTGCCATGTTTTCAGGGAAATAAAAGTTGTGGAACGGACATGCACTCCAAGACAGCATCTCTCGTTGGAATTGAAAGAGACCAGGCCAAGATACTGAACTACGGAAGAATATATGGTGCTGGAGTCAACTTTGCCGAAAGACTCTTGTTGCAGTTCAATCCGAAAATGTCTCCTGCCGATGCCCGAACTAAGGCTCGTGCTATTTACAACTTGACAAAGGTAAGAAACATGTGGTGGTGTCAGTGTTGTTGCAGGTGTAAAATTATGTTGTTCTGCTCTCAAAGGGAGAGAAGAAGTATTTGCTCAATGATGAAGGGAAGGATCTGGCTAGAACGGACGGTCGTTTACAGGGTAAAGAAGATATGCCCGTGACTCGACGGGAAATCGTTTATCTCCTCAGGCGTTGTCACCGGCCACCAGAAGTAATTTTTTCCCATCGATGGATTACCACTTCCTGTATGGTCTATTTAATTCTGTAGTCAATAATATTCTTCAGGATTTCGTGGAAGTGATCAACGCTACGATCTGGGATGGTGGAACGGAGTCTCATATGTTCAACCGACTGGAATCTGTTGCACAAGAAGAATGTCCTTCGACTCCTATCCTTCACTGTTCCATAAGCAGATCACTTATCCCAGCAGCTGTACAGAACAATGTGAGTGGTTCATAAGTCTTTTACATTGAATTGCATGATGTGACGTACCAGAATATTAGATTTCTTCATGTATCTTACTTTGGTATCCCAGTTTATGACTAGTCGGGTCAACTGGGTGGTTCAAAGCTCGGCCGTAGATTATCTGCACCTTATGCTAACCTCCATGCGTTGGCTGTTTGAGAAATATGGAATTCAGGGGCGATTCTCCATTAGTGTCCACGATGAGGTATTGTGCCATAAGTTTATTTTCTTTGTAGAGCTAGAACTGAAGGAAGTTGATCTCTTGTAGGTGCGCTACCTGGTTTTGTCAGAAGATCGTTACCGTACCGCGTTAGCCTTGCAAATAACAAACATTCTCACACGTGCCATGTGTTCGTACCAGCTAGGAATCTATGACCTGCCGCAGGTACGTTCGTTTAATGTTTGTTTTTACAGTTATTACTAACTCAGTCGTTTCGTTACTGTATTCTAGTCAGTAGCTTTCTTCAGTTGCGTCGACATCGATAAAGTTTTGCGGAAGGAGGTGACGCAAGACTGTAAGACACCTTCGAATCCCCAAGGTTTGTCGAAAGGTTATGGAATCCCCCCGGGAGAAGCACTAGACATATATGCCTTGATAAAAAAGACTGGAACCTCATTATAGTGATTGATGTTATTTAATAATTCTAGAAATTTTGATGACAACAATACCAAAGTTTATTGTATCGAGCGTTGAGTCTAGGATATGTCATAAGAATTATGATTTCATTTACTAGATGGATACAACCGAATCAACTGATCCGTGTTTATATGCTTTGGAGTACGTCAACGTATTTTACGTTGTAACGTAAAGTAAAGGAATACATTTTTAATGGTTGCCTGCAACTTTTTCCTTACTGTGGTGGAAATCATAAATCCACATGGGTCGTGTCATGTATAAGGTCGAAGTCCACTACTCTTGAATGACTCTGCTTGTCAGTAGTGATTGAAGGACTTATGGTGAATCTGGTTCGACCAGTATTACGAGGAATTTTCAGCGCGTTCTCGTTGTCTAGGTTCTTTACTTTGAAACATTTATGTGAGGTGATATAACGCATGAGTGCAACGATCCAGCCGCCGTGAGTAACAACCAATATATTCTCATGAGTCCCGTCATTTTCATCAGCAATAGTACATAATTCCTGAGCCAAAAATAAAAACAGTATTTTACCTTATAAAGTGAAGGGGAATTAATAGCGTTACAAGACTTACGTTTCGACTTACGTTAAAGAAACTTTGAACCCTATCTTGCACATCTGCGTTTGTCTCCCCCCCAGTGGGAGTGTAAAGATGAAAAGGAACGCCAGCTTTTTTAGCTTCTTCATGAACATCCGGGAAATACTTACCCTCTGCCTCCCCGTAACCCTAAAGAAAGTTTTCAGTCTGTATGAAACCACATTCAAAACGGTAACAAAAATATACAACAATCTATACGAATGAGAACATACCCTTTCCCTCAATCTCTTGTCAGTTACGATGTCGATCCTGTTCGACGAATGCGAAAGGATGAGTCTCGCTGTGTGGTGAGCTCGCTCTAGGTTTGAGGCATATGCACGTGTAAATTTCTCCGCGGCCAAACATTTACCCAGCATTTCTGCCTATAACAAAATCTAGAGCTTGTTAGTCACGGATCGTTTTGCTTCGTAAGTGTAAGTACCCGGATACTGATACGGTATCAAAAACACTTTGATACTGATACTGATACCGAAACCTCCAAACTTGGTATCAAAATTTGGTTACTGAAACTGATACCCACCGAAGTTATAGTATCAGTACAATGCCGAGGTTTCAATGGTACCGAAACCCATGGGGGTATCAGTTTCGGGTGACTATATCCGTAAGTGCTTTTTCAAACCTGTTTGACGCCCTTATCCGAAAGAGGAACATCTGTATGCCCTTGGATGAGTCTTTTGGCGTTCATGGGAGTCTCCCCACTACAAGTTTCACAAAAATTACAAATTAAACAAATTCAAGTGGCAGTATCCTGATAAGGACTGAGGAACACATGACTTACTGTCTCACTATTGTAACTGCAACTTGCCGATTCATAATTGCCGGAGCTCACTTTATATACTTTTACTAAATAATCTGTTTCTGGTTTCCTTCAGCTTGATCAAGCGTAGTAACCTCGAAACAAGACTCAAAGCTGACCTGGATTAAATAATTTGAAATAAAAAACATTTCACCATCTCAATGAATATCTACAGCACTTAATACTTTGAAGATCCCCTAGTCAGACCGTGTGACCGAAGGGTTGCACTATAGCTCTGACTTCTGCAGATGGAAAGAGTCGAGGTTTCTCTCAACTTGACAGCGGATTCCTTGTTGCTGAAAACTCTTAACTGACTGGACTGTGCGACAATATGATGGTGAATGACTTTCATGAGCTGCACGGAGGGACTAATGTGATCCCAATAAGCCAGGAAGTTAATACTTAAGTCACACTATGCGCACAATCGCACAAACACTCAATTCATAGCCGGCGGTATATTTATCGACTAGATGGGGGAATTAAACCATGAAATTATAAGAATAATTAACGATAATTATCGAACACAAAATTATAAAAAGGGGAATTCCCTAGACCGGCTGGAGTTGTGATTTGCTTCGTCCTGCTCACTTCCTTCCTGGCACCAAGGCCCTACTCCTCGAACTCCTCTAGGCCTGAATTTCCATTAGCATTGGGGAAAAAATGAATAATTACCTATGCTAACACTTTCAAATTAAAAAAAGCATCAACAAAGCTTGAAACAAATAGTTATGACAAAAATTCTACCGGCATCATACCTATGCATCGTAACGTAAAAGTAGAAATATACAATTACAGGAGGGCTAGAGGCTTCCACAGCGCTGTTCGTTCATATCCTCAGTATGGTTGGTGGGAAGCACAGTTCGGATTGACTGCATCGCACAATAGCATCCTATGATTATTGATGACAGTTTCCCAAAAATTCAGTGTATCATAAGACAGGTTATCGAATCCAGTTGCTCCGAAGCTCGTTTCTTGAAAACGACTGTTATCGACGCAAAATTTAATCCAGATACTCGAGAGACAGTTGATCGACGACAGATTCTCGAATCGTCAGTTTACCGAAACCCCCTTGACAAAATCGTCAATTGATCAACGGCTCTTCATCTCAGTCGCATGAACTTGATATTAAAATTTGAATCTTCAATTGCAATTGCACTTGCAAATATTGAGCCCTTCCGCTGTATTTTGCGCATCAATATTTTACAACAGATATCTCTGCATGCAAAAATTTGAAAATAATGGAACTTGTGATAGTGTCAAATGTTTCCTGGTATAACTTTGTGTAGATTGAATGAGCATTGTGTTCTGGGCGTCGATTTCGGAGTGATGCACCAGACCTGAAGCGCCGTCTGACGAGGAATGTGCACGGCCTGTAACCGAGGTATTAAAATGGCACCACTTCCATCGTGTAGAGCACTGTTTGAAACATTGTGTAG
>WJFA01002648.1:0-15179 GCA_009870155.1 Pseudobourletiella spinata | reverse complement strand
CCCCTCCCTCCCTGTTTTCAATAGCGTCACCATAGGCGTTAACATTACAGCCCTGACCCCCTCCCTCCGTGTAAGTGATGACGTAATATGTGAACAGCCCCTTACCCAATTTAATAGCATCCGGCTGTCCCATTGTCTCATCATCATCACCCTCATGACTCCCATAATAAGTTCCAAAGTGGTGACTAATCATGGGAGTATAGGAACTTCCACAAACTGCCAGAGAGTCAAACCATTAATTATTACAAGACCAACCAGAACAGATGCAAATGCCTTGCCGGTGTGGTTCATAAAAGGGAAAATGACTCATACAGCTCTTCGCTTTCATGTGGCCATAAGATGTAGGTGGGATAGTATGTACGTGAAAGAGATTTCAACCTCATCAAATACACAGCCGTTTGTACACAGGAACGGGCGTGAGCTGGACTTTCCATTAGGCGGCTCACCTTATATTTTACGTACTCCCTCATCAAACCACTCTGACATTCGCACTCTATGAAAAAACTCGGAGACGAGCTCCGCACTTCTGTCTTGACGCTCAGCTGGCTGTGGCCTAAAATATTTCTGTTTACTTGCCGGGGAATATTTGCGGGATTTTGGAAATAATCTCTAAAGATCTAAAGTGACAACGTATTTGTACGGGAAAATTTCACGTCATCGCCTTCAACTCGTTGGGAATTTAAAATTGTGTAAGTTATTCAGGGTTGTCATAATTATTATGTTTCAAATTAAAAATCCGTTTTTCTGTTTGTGTTCGAATTTTTTCACACGTGGCTATGTCGTCCACAGAATTGGCATAATATGAATCATTCGTGCCACGTAGAGCTTGTAATAATGTAACCGCAAGTCAGTAAATACAGACTGTTTTTGATCGTCAGTCGCCCACTGCAGAGGTTTTATCATGCACGTATTTGGATTGTTTAAATTAATACGTAATATTTTTACTATATATTTAGACTAGACTTGACTGGGGATAAATCCATATCTTATCACCAACGCTTTGCTGCGGTGACTCCGCACTGACGTGTATTATCTAACGGTGTGAAATTGTGAGCAAAGTGGATTACCGGTAGAAAGAATTCGGTTGAGCTAATTCGTTTTTTTCTTAATTTTCCAGTTTTATTTTTCTTGCTGTCATCCACAGTCGCCTGTGAAGTAAATCCGGTGGAAAAAATGTGTGAAGTTTTGAAAAATGTCCCTGAGGTTCAGGCTGTGGCTAATGGGAACTTTGAGTTTTCTGGTGTTCTCAATGAGGTGAGTTCTTATTTGTTTTTATTTGAAATAATTTTCGAGGTTGTGGATGTGGATTTTGTAGTGATTACTTTGCTCATTCAAATTTTTAGGTGCTGAAAGCATCGAACCCCGGCAACCTGATTTTCTCCCCGTTCAGTTTGAATGCCGTGGTTGCCATGGCAAAACTCGGGGCTCAGGGGGTGACGGCAGAGGAGATGGAGGCGGCATTTCGAATTCCGCGGGATGTGGATGCCCTCGTTAAGGGATATTCGAAAATCATGGGATCCCTCCAGGTATATCGGATACGAGTGCATAACAAACTTTGAGATTAGCGAATTTACGAATTTACTTTTAAATAATAATTCGGAATAATTTTGACAGGAATCCAACGAAGGCTACACATTGGCAGCCGCCAACCGGCTCTACTCCCAGACGGGATTCGACCTCAAAAAGGAATTTTCCGATCGGATCCAAAGTGCCTTCGGTGCGGAGGTGGAGCAGTTGAACTTTGGGGAAAGTGCGGCAGCCGCAGCTGCAATCAACGGCTGGGTTGAGAAAACGACGAATAGTAAAATCAAGGAACTCATTTCTGCTGGTAACGCCCGGAAAATGATGTAAAGTTTTTTATGGGTTGCTCATGAGATGTTTTTCGGAACAGATTCTCTGAACGCCCTTACTCGAGTGGTCCTCGTCAATGGAGTTTACTTTAAAGGCCTGTGGCAGGATAAGTTTGACCCGTCCGTGACGGAAAAGACAGCCTTCCACATTAGTGATAGTGAGACCGTCCAAGTTGACATGATGTACAAGAAGAAAAAGTTCCCCTATTCTGTTTTCGACGAGTTGGATGCCCAGGCTGTGGCCCTGCCGTACAAGGTATGCCGGAGTCGGAACTTGTAGAGGATAAAATTTTTGGCGGCATTCAAATCAGGATTTGAATTGAATTTTTCATTTTTCAGGGAGATCGCTTAAGCATGATCATCTACGTCCCACAACAGATCAACGGACTGGCCAAGATTGAAGGCGGGATCAAGAGTTTGAATCCGTCAGATTTGTTACAGAGATTCGGATCACACTCGGACGTGGAAGTGTTCCTCCCAAGATTCAAAATTGAGTCCACACTGGCTCTGGTGGAGCCATTGAAAAAGGTGGGAAATTCAAATTCGAATCCATACGGATGAAGAAGTATTTGGGATATTCTCAATTTTTGTATTTTCAATTAGTTGGGAGCGAAGACAATGTTTGGAGATGGAGCGGATTTTAGTGGGATCCCAGAGTCTGCCGGAACCCCGCTGTACGTATCGGAAGTCGTCCAGAAAGCATTTATCGAAGTCAATGAGGAAGGGAGTGAGGCTGCAGCGGCCACAGGTACGTCCGTCAGGGAACTTGATAAATGTGTGTCTCAGGAATATTGTGACATGACCGATGTCTTGACGACGCTGATGTGTGTCATTATAATTATTATATCGTAGGGATGGTTATGATGATGCGCTGCCTTCCCATGTCCTTTGAAGTTCGAGCCGACCGTCCATTTTACTTCCAAATTTTAGACCGGTCCACGAACCTTGTCCTCTTCGCTGGGGCCGTTACGAATCCGAACGCTTGAGTTTTGAGCTATTTCAAATTTTATTCTCCACACCTCAGAGAATGTGTTAGCCGTTATTGAGAAAACTTTGACGAGGCTTTGGATTTGCTGTGGCTGCGATTTTATTTATTTTTTATCAACTACCAAATTTTATTGGTGTGGTGACAACATTTTCTCAAATACTTTCCTGTAGTCACAAGACCTAATGAAGCTTTATAGCTGATTCCAGTGCAATAATGGTTGCAATGTTGTTAACGTACCTGAAAACGAAAAATCCATCAATTTGTTTGATGAGGGTTATTATTCTACTGCTGCGGGACACGAAAACCCACTAATTCGTAAAAATAATAAAAATCCAATGCGTAATCCACCCATATAACGTGTACATTCAGGGAAAATTCAGTCTTGTCCTCTGCAATCATCCTGAGAGGAGTACGTTCTGCGGGAAATAATTAGACAAGAGTAAATTTGAATTTAATGAATCTTTTATAGGAATGATGTTCATGATGCTCAGTATGCCGATGACCCACGAAGTAAGAGCGGATCGACCGTTTCACTTCCAAATTATCGATAAAGCCACGAATCTCGTCCTCTTCGCCGGCTCTGTGGCTAATCCCACAAAAGGATAGGAGGATTAGGAATATAATTATATAATGCTTTGTCTGTACCTGGGACGATAAACTGGACTGCTATCATCAGCATTGGTTCGCGGTTCCCGCAGAAATATATCTCGCACCCATGAATATACATTTGCACACGGCACGACGCTTTTTTGACATTTTAGCACTTGAATAAACTGATTCAATGCAACTTATTTGAACTGAATCGTCATTGATAATTTTAGAGTGCATAGGGAGTGATGTCGAGCAGATGAATGACTGTGAGCTGTACAATGATTACTCTCACTCAGGCCGGAGGAGTATAACCAGCCTATCCTATCCAGGCCAGGCTGCCCATTTGTTTGCCTCAGAGCGTAATGAAAACGTACGCCACTTGATCCCTTGTCTTACGTTTGATGTGGTTTTTTCAATTTTGAGCATCGGTAACGTCGGCACTTGAAAGACTCTGGCTCTGATTGGCCCCTGGGATTTGACTCGGTGGAAATTGAGTGGCAACATTTGAACTTCTGTCCTCATGGTGCCACAGCGGAGTAGATACAACGATACGACCAGTAGTGCAGTGAAATGGCTACTTTCAGATGACCGCACATTGCGGCTGCTAATTTTTCTCAGTTTTTTTTATATCTTTCATAGATTTCTCAAAGTTTTAAACCAAAGAATTAGAAAGTTCAATGTGCACCAGCACTACATGTACTCGAAGGGGCGCAGCATTAGTCTCAACAGTATTTCCGGTACGATAGTATCCCTTTCAACGAAGCCCGCCAGCCCTTTGAGGGTAGGGAATATTGCAACTCAGGGACGTTCTGGACGAGCACACAGAGTACTGACTCCACCATGGCGATGGCAGTGGTCATAACCACAACTATAATGACCTGTACGGACACGGATAAGTCTTCTTCGGAAAGGAATTTAAAATTCCCTATCGCCAAACACACTATAAGCCAGAGTCGATCTCCACTCGAGCTCCCAAGCAGGTCCATTGCCTCCTGCGAATTCACCACAGAGACGAGTCCCATTGTGCATCTCTCAAATGCTACGATGAAAAGCCTCGCACCTGCAAAGGACTTGAAGTCAAGGCGAGCTTGTCCACTTGTGAAGATGAGCAATGAGCATCCGCACAAACATGCAAACCATTCGAGTTCCAAGCAAGCATATATCATACCTCAATGAAATACTAGACGTCCAATAGACAACTGTAGACTGTAGGTATTCCCCATGAGCGTAATTATAAAAAAATAAATAAAAATGTCACAAAATCAATCAAATTTGAGTCTGACGATGTAAATCAAAACAATTATTGTTGAATCCGTGGTGCATGCAAGAGGTAAAAACAAGTGCCGACGAGGATCATCTCCCGCGATCTGAATTTTGGCTCCAGTTCATCCTACTTGCAAAGAATCCATGAATTAAAATCCATAGTAATTGAGATTTTCGGTTTGAAACCAAAATAGCACTCTGAGCAGCATTAGCAATGTGATTTAGCGATGAAACAAATCAGCAACAAGTCAAAATGGAAGTCAACAACGAGTCGAACGCTCGCTTCGCTTGCAATGCAATCAATCATCTCGTCATTTGTTCATTCAAGTTTCATTCATCGCAAATAAACTGGATTCAATCTGGTGTCCCAAATATTCGATTCAAAATTTCTTACTCCCCGGCATACAACTTTGTTAGCAGTCTCCAAAAAGTTCAAATATAAATTTTGAACTTCTGTACCATATTTTACCTATTACCTACACACTGCACCACAACTCCACAGCTCTAAATGTTTTCCCTTGCTTTAAATCCTTCATCAATGATCTCATCAGCCCTGTATTTAAAAACGGTTGAAGCAACCTCGGTTCACCTCCATCTAAAATGCACGACCGAATAAATTCTTTGCCACCTTTTCCAGAACCCCTGCAGCTGCAATGCCGAACACAAGTTTTGTATTACTATACACTCTTCCTCTCAGATTTTTTCACCTTCCTCCTCTCGAAAGCTATAAGAACCAGGTTACATAGCCTGAGTGATGCACACACAACTGTACTACAGCAATAATAGGACAAGCTCAAGACGGTTACAATAAGGGCCCATAGAGCAGACCGAAGGGCCCTATCTAAGAAACCAGTCTGACTGAGCCGTTGGGAAGGCCGGGAGGAGCGTGTGTATATGATGAATCCATCCGTATTAATAGCATGATTTCATATGAAAGGGAACATAGACAGAAGGGCACGTGCGACCGGATGAAACATCTGCCCCGCTTTTTGTCCAGCCAGGAACACCGCTGCTGCTGCTGGATTCAGATGCACACTCCACCTTGTTCCAAGACCTTACAAATGCACACACACACATGCAACGATTATTCGTCTTGAAAATCCTACACAATAATCCTAGGCTCACACTTTACACGTCAGAAAACGGAGCTCAACAGTGCAGTGGTAGCGAAGTTGACTAGAGACTTCACAGTTTCCTCTTCCAATACTACGGACATGATCTCATTTTTTTATCCGCATCCCTCCCTCTGTCAGATAACGGCCAATGCCTTACAAAACTTATGAAGAGTCCATAGACTACCATCTTTACTGCAGGGTCTTTCAAAAGGTCAAAACTATATGGACTAATAATCATTATTATTACACTGGGATGAGCTTGTTTGACCATATTGAGTAATTTAACCTTTTGTTTCCAAACTCCCTTCAAGGGTTTCACTGTTCCACAGTCTGTAGGCACTCGGCCCACGTGTGTGCCGAGTGCCGAGGTTGATGACGATGACATCCTGGAAATGTTACTTCCGTCAAGCCAAGTCGGGAAAAAAAGAGAGTTTTTCATTTCAAATTGTCACGATTATATCCTCTCATAATTTCCCGGCGTTCCATAAGCCACCGGCCGTCACCGTGACTGTGACTGCTGATGGTAATTATATGTCGGAAGCAGCAGCAGTAGCAGCTGCAGCCATAGAAAAAACTTTGGCGCGCGCAGGTTCAATTTGCAAGGGGACCACCTGTAGCAGTTTTAGCAGCAGCCGTGTATAGTCATCCGTCATTCCAACCTTTTTCTGCTTTTCTTGACATTTGAGGGGTCACGAAAATATTTTATACATTGTAAAATAATATTCATGTTCAATAAAATAATATTCTATTTGTATTGATACTTTTGAACTTGGTTTTGAGCATCAGAGTTTCTCCAAGAAGAAGGGCTCCACGATTAGCGAGGAAAAACTGGGTTGAAAAGTGTGTCATTTTTTCAAGCCGGTTTAAATGTGAAGGCACGTGGCCGCCGTGCTGGCCGAGCCACACGCTTCCAGAAGGAGGGAGAGAGTACTCTCAAGCATTGTATAGTAGGAGCAGTTTAAACGGCCGATAATGAAGTCTGGAAAAAAGTAACATGTGGGGACTGGGTCGACGACGTTATGTAGCTGTCCCTCCACTCATACTTGCTTCTTGCACTTGAAACAGTTTAAAAATCAAGGGTTCCAGTTATAACTGTGTGGGGATGGATAACATGTGGCAGAGCCGCTGCTGCTGCTGCTGGAAAACTCCGCCTTTTTCACCATAGTCTGGCGGATGATTCCTTGGTGGAGGAGTTGGAGGAACTGGAATTAATAATTAATCATTATCTCTCCCTACTACTACATCTTGTAGTTCGCCTTCTTTCTCCCTTCCCTTCAAGGTGCACTTGGACCAGAAGGGTCTGTAAGAAGGGACATACGACGACGACGACGACGGAACTGACGATTCATTTTTCTTTCAGCCTGTCTCGTGTCCTAATTATTTTTCGTCGTAGATTCTTCGAGTGATACTGGACGTCGTGACTTTGACTGCTCCTGAGGCCGCATATGGCTTCCGGGGGAGAGTGAAAATAATAATGGAACTACTGTGGAGGGATATTTTTGCCATTTTTAAGTAATAATTATTATTTGCCAGCTTTGCATGTAGCGGGCTAGGGGATGTCCAATAGTCGCTTGTCGCCGCGTTGTACGTGTGCGCGGTGGTTGCGGTGGTGGTTGATGATAAGGATCAGAGATTTCATGGACTGATTAGTGATGTTTTAAAGGGTTGGAGCTGCTGCTGGCCGCGTGGCGCCTGACGTTCCGTCCGTAGTGGTACGGACCGACTCATTTCCCTCCTAATATCGTTTTATTTAGTAGAATTTTCGGCTTTTGGGACCTGAAAATATGCTGGAACATAAGTTGTGCGGGGGTGATTTTTTAGATTTCCGCGCGAAACTCACGATCCGGTTTTGTGATTGGGTGGAAGTTTTTCGTGGGCATATTTTAGTAGTATATGGTTTGCTATGTGATTTTGGCTGAATAAAATAATGAAGAATTGGAGTTGCATTTTTTTTAAATTTTTTAATATTTCCCATCATTACTATGTAGCCATTATTATCCCATATTAAAACCCCAATCTCTGAGGTAGTGTACAGCAGCATCTTACCTCGACTCACTCAAATCAGATACCATCCTCACTCACATCAGATACCATCCATATAAATTCCATAAAGATCCGCCGGAAAGAGGTGACAATGGCCAGAGAAGTTCAAGGTCTATCTCCTGACTGAGCGCAGCTGTACAAAACTCCCAACATCCCCCCACAGTATTGACATTATTATTGCATTTTCCCTTTTCACGGTGGATCAACAGAGCCGCGTGACGACCGCAGGCAGAGCATCATGCTGCATCCATACAGCAGCCGCCATCCGCTGCCCCCACACGTACGCACACTACACATGCTCGCACATGCACCAAATTTTTAAAATCAAACATCTTTAAAGATCCATCCTCCCGTGGTCCTCTTTAAACAATAAGATCCTCCTGGAGGCAAACTTTGGGCCAATTTGTAGCCAGACAGGATCCCGTAAACGAGATGATTGCACGTCACACAAGAACTCGGGAGCTCCAGACTTGGGTGCATGAAATGCGACCAGCGCCGCATCCCTGTAAAATGCATACCAACTCATCACTACTGTATTTTATCCTACGCGCTCGTGCTACGTCTTCCACGTACATTGTCACAGGAAGGGACCCTGCGGTCTGGTCTGACACAAGGCGGGAGAGCTCAAGGTGGATTTGGATTTGCATTTACTATTTGGCTCTCTCTCTCTCCCTTTATTTTGTCATCTTTCAGAGATCCTTTCATGAGATGATTTCATTCAGATTGTTGTTGTTGTTGTGCAGCTCGGAAATCCCTGCACAAAATAATGACTGACGGACGGACGTCTCCGTCGTATGCTAGCAGATACACAGTCGGGGATCAGTTGGTCGCGTGCCGACCATCCCGACCGACCTCACGTCAGTCTCTCACACACCCAGCAGTCTCCTCCCTTCACAGTCGAACAAAGTCCCCAAAAATCTACTATTGTACCAGCTGCATGTACATGTTAAAGTACACACGCCATTAGCGTTGATCAAATGCACACACACACACACACGCACACACACACACACACACACACACACATGCTTGTCGTCGTTGCCACGTGGAAAATCAATTCCAGTTTTCTCATCCAACTTCCGCTTGACTACCTTTAGAGCAACGTGCGCTTACGTGTGCCGATTGCCGATGATGATGCCGATGAGTGAAGCGAGCGGCTGTTGCTGGGTGGACATAAGCAATGCGTAGGCAGCCGGTCCACCCGAAATACCTTGACTATTATTACTATTATTACCTCTACGACTACGACTACGACATGTATTTTTCGGGAGCCAGACACAAAGCAGGCTATTATGATCGTATACTACTACATATACATACTCGCTACTCCCTGTTCCGGGCTTTTAAAGGGGCCTCCAGTTTACACACACTGGCACATATACACGTAGGGACGGAGCTCGGCCGACAACAGGGCCCACTATTTACCTTCTGCTTCACAACAGATATTCTATGCTATGGTTATAAAAGCCTTTTTTTCCACACCAACCACCTTCCCTTATTACAACTCTCAAGTAGCCAGAGCCAAGTTAGGGAAGGCAGGATATTATGTAGGGCCGTGTGTGTAGATTTTTACTCTCGTGGATCAATCAAGGTGCACACCTTGTGTCCCTTCGTCTCCTCCGCACCACGGACAAGAGTCTCCCGCGCGCCCTTTACACACAGACGCAGGCACACGCGTCTTCAAAACCGATCGGGTATTTAAACCGGAGGTACCCTTCGGAAGGACCACAGTTTGAATCCATTCTCCATTCCACACACACACACACAAGCTCCAGTTGCCCAGTTTGTTTACATTTTCATATTCCCCGCCAACAGAAATCCAGCCAGTTCAAACTCACACATACCCGCACACAGCCAGTCATAGAGTTTTCAACACATTTACCCATTTAAACTCATAGAAATTAGATTGTTGGAACAATTTCAGTCCACGCAATCAGGCACACTTTTTCCCTAGCAAATTTCCCGAAATTTCACATAAATTTTCATTAGAATTTCAAAACAGGGACAAGGACACTGTTTTTCACCTTAACTTTTCGCGCTTTTCCAAAACTTTTGGAAAGTTTCATTCGAGTTTCAGTACAGTACCGCAGGGACTTTTGAGCATCTTATTTTCCCACAGATTTCTCAAAATTTTACGACAATTCCTCCCGCATTTCAGTAGGAAAATAGAGCTCAACCTTGGTAAAACTTGGGTCTCTTTGAATTCTTAAGAAATTTTACATAGTTACAGCCAAGTTTTGACTTTTTCCTAGCGGAAAATCTGTGAGAATCTCAAGTTGTCTCAGTTGAGATCATGAGGATCTAGTTAAGGTTAGGCTGCCAGTATTCTGCCAAGGCTACTTGCTTGGTTCAGGCGAAAATTGACCAGATTATTGTCGGAAATCCCTTGAGATGAGCTTCTCCGTGGTGAGAAAAAAATAACCCAGTAATTTTTAGAGGATGAGGTGGATTATTATTGTGGAATCTGTGCGGAAGCCACACTATGAACGCATAGTAGAAGGGTATCCACCTGGTTCCTCCACAGCCTTTTCCTGTGTATGCAGACAGATTTAAAGGAACCAGGTGAGATGACGAACTGCGGAAGGGACGACCCACAGTTGTAGCTACCTCAAAATTCTTCCTATTGAGTTTGATAGTAAAATACGGTCCTTTCCGTTGCGTGTGTGTGTGTCCGTGGCACACTGTATTACGTACGTACGGACGCAAGGTAAGAGTTAAAGGTACGGAGAAAAAAAGGGGATTTTCGTGCGGGATTCCGAGCACACCTGGCCCTTTAAAGGATATATGAGTAAGGAGACGGCAGGATAGGAGTTTTATACTCTGTAAGGTATTATTCAGGGGTGAAGGCAGCAGACGGTTAGTGTAGGGTAGGGTCGAGCCCATCGGAAAAACACCTTTACTTTTTTCACCCTACATTTCCTCTCCCTTCGTATATTTACTACGACTACTCCACTCTTTTACTCCATTCAACTTTCCTTGCCAAGTCTGAACAACAAGGGAATCATTACGGCCCCCATAGTAGTACATGCTACTGCCTACATACAACCACCACGGTCGGCTCCGTCAATTTACAGATCCCTTAAAAGGCTCCCAAGTTCAGGAACGGGACTCAGTTTCATTCTGGCTGACCGTGAGCAAGGACGACCCACAGTACCCAGTGCTCTCTACACTGGCAGAGTCCATCGGCTTGGAAGGACTTTGGACTATTGAACTGGCTCAACAGAAATCATCCGTTCAGCTATCCAGCTAATCATCCCGTTCAAACTGATTGAAGCTTTGATTGTCCAAACGCAATTCTTGTGATTTTTTGAAAGTCAAGATTTGCGCTAGGACATCGCCGCTTCATGACGAATTCATCAGTCAACAAAAATTTCAATTCAAGATACAAGTAAAATCCCGCCAAGTTTGCAAGTCACTGTCTGACGTTCTGGCGACGTTTTGGGTACAGGTAAGTCTCGGTATAATGAGTGTTTCAAACGGCTACCAATAGTGATTATTTTCAATAGATTTATTAGCGGCAATTTTGAAAATATCAAGTTGTCATAGCACTGTGGTTCTGGTTCGCTGGCTTTGAGGTTGGAAAATATGATTTTTAAACTCAATCGACGTGGAAATTTGGAATTGTTAAAAAGTTGACAAATGATTGGTTTTATTTGCTGACCGTGAGATTTTAATTGGTTAATTGGCTACTGCTGGCGGGGATGAGATTTCTGTAGTTTATTTTCTTGTTACTGTTGGCTGCTGCGCTGGCGATGAGATTTCCATCGTCAGTTAATCGGTCACATTATTGGAGATAAGACGTGGTAAATTTCTCAGTCTCAAATCTGAAATCTCAGCCTGCCAGTATTTTTTTTTAAATTTAAAACCCTGGGAAAGTTTATGGGTGCTTGAGAGTGGGTTGGAATTTCAAGTGAAAATGGAGTGCACTTGCTTCCCGAACAATGGGCCAATGATGACCCCGGAGCCGCATTTTATCCCAGGCTATGCTGGCTACGTGCCCCAGTTCAAGTACAAGTTCGGCAGCACTTTTGGGACGCAGACGAACCGGATTTTCATGGACCCTTGCGTCAACATGAGCCCCCGTGCTGTTCTCACGGACACTTGCGGAGACTGTTGCCCTGTAAGGATTCTTTCCGGTCCTTTTAACTCTCGCTCTCTCTCTCTATTTGAGTGAGCATACATATTCATTGTGTGGGACCCTCGGGAAACTCTGTCTGTAGTCTTCTGTCTTTGGATGAAGCGTAAACTGCCCGCAGCAATGCTGGGTTCACAGGCTATGAGCTCTCATTCATTCCAGTCGTTCATTCTTTGCGTGTATTATTATTATTATGAATGAATGAATGAATGAAGATCTGAGAAGGAGATGATGAAAGGCTGCTGGAGAAGGACTTCCCTTTCCTCCTCCCTTTGTCTTTTTTGCCTTTGTTCAAGAGATTCGAATCAGGACTCGGCTTCGTCAGGAGGTAGCAAACGTAGATGAGCAAGTCTGTGTATACTGCGTCTGAAATGAGCCGAGCTCTATGGGAAGTAATAGTGCGGGAAGTTTAACTTGGGAAATTCAAGTAGTCGGTTAAGGGATGATATTTTTGTTATTGTTATTATGGTGAAATTTCTACGTTACTTAAGATGTCATTTCTGGTTGTTTCGGTGGGGCTCAGGGCGGGTTCTACCAGCAAGCCACGGGGCAGCGCTATGGGAACTGCGGTTGTGAGTGTACGAGCGCAGGGCCCGCCAAGACCTGCGGTTCTGACGTCCGGGCACCCCGGTTCCAGTCCATTATGAACCATTGCTACTCCCCGTACTGCAACAGGTTTTGCACGCGGACGTTCGAGCAGGACCAGTGGCGGGAGAAGCTCTTTGCCCAGGTATTATTTACGGTCCGTCATATCTATCCTACCACCTGTTGAACACGGTGGAAATGCCCGGGAAAAGTTTGGAGGCAAACGGCGGGTTTTCAAAATGTTATTTTGTGGGAGAAGCATTTGGATTTTTTAAATGTTATTTTGTGGGAGAAAAATTTGTATTTTTTAAATGTTATTTTGTGGGGGAGAAATATGGATTTTTAAATGTTGTTTTTTAGGGGGAAAATTTGGATTTTTTAAATGTTATTTTGTGGGGAAAAGATTTGGATTTTTTGAAAATTTGGATCAATTGGAAACTTTTCATGATTAATTTGGGAATTATATGAATTGTGAAGGAAAAGGCGGCACTGGACGGCTGGAGATTTTGCTGTAAATCCGGCTCGTGGGAACGGCCGGAGCGGACGAAGCCTTGGGATGGCGACCATGCAGAATTTCGAAGGACTCAAACGACCCAACTGCCGCAGATTATCAAGGCTGACCTTGACATTAAACTTCGGGGATGCGGTTGCGGTCCTCAAGGTCTTGATCCTATCTGTGCTTGTTGATGATACATATGTGGGAGGTTAAGAGATTTAGCGATGTGTAAGAAAACTTTGTTCAAAAACAATGTTTTGAAGCGGGAAGCGGAATGTTTCGTTTGATATTCCTAATGTGAAATATGGGAGAGATTCTCACGGAACGGTTTTTTAAGCAATAAATGTAATTTTCTGTAATAACTATATTATGCCTACGATTTTTGGATTGGTTGGTTTTAGGGGAGGCAAAACATTGTTTCAAGTTCGTATTTTCCAAGTTGGAACTATACAGTGTAGAACCTCGTTATTCCGCGGTCATCTCCTCGGGACGGAATTTGTGACCGCAGAAATGAGTGGCCGTATTAAAGGGATGGCTTAGCATGTATTGAGGTCACTCGGGTGGAAAATTTATGAGCGCACTAAAGAGTGGCCGGATAAACGAGGTTCTGCTGTACTATGACAACTAGCTATAATAGTTTTCTTAACATTGTTGTAAGGAGCTGTGCTGTACCACAAATGCTATTAGTGCACAACATTGTTTAGAGTGTCACTCAACATTGTTTCATGCATAAACATAAGGTGTTATAGTGCAGCATTACTTATCTGGTGAAGACTGACGCCATGGGTTATAAAGTGGATTCAATAAATCCATGATCATTGTTTTGAGGTGAGCTTTTTTTGTGCATTTCTGACCAACACTTTTGACACCCTATGGCGTCAGCCGCGGGAGTTGAAGTGAACTCACATTTCATATCATTGATCCCGTGCAGGTGGGCGGAATTGTCCGGCAAAACCAATCGAAGTGGCAGACTACAAATTCAAACTTGCCGCCCCGCCGGAAAGTTGCACAATCTGTGACTTGCATCAACGAGCCATCAAGTGTCAGACAAAGCGAGCCAAGGATGCCGGACTGCTCACCTGCCTCAAACCGCCACTCTGTCCCGGGATTGCCGCGAGTCTCATGCAAAACGTATTTTGCGAGTGCGTTTCTGACATTCTAACCACCGCAATTTGTTCTCAAATCTAAACATTTTGAAAATTTTGAAATTTCAACTGCCTCCGTTTCTTATTTATTTAGGGATAATGAGACACTGCGGAAGTTGAACAAGGGTCAAATGGGACCATTTCCCAAAACTGTAACGGACGGAGTTCTACAAGGTGTGTGCATGTGTCGCCTATTCCACAACTAAATTTTTAAAGACTCTGTGTGATGTTGTGAGAAAATTTGACCTGCACTACCAATCATGATAATGGTTTGAATTTGCCGCTTCGTTTACAATTTTTTAGATTTGGGAGAGCTCCCCCTCGTTACTCTTCACAAGTTGGCGGAGAAGCGGGAAGCATTTTCCGGGAAATATTATCCTGAGGAGAAGGGTCTTGCTCGCGTCTGCAATCCGGTTGGAGGTTCCTATCTCACGGCCCGGCCTTACCGTTGCAACGGGATTTACCGGTAATTATTACTAATTTATTAATAATTATTTAGCTTGAAATTCTCCTACAAAAAATCACGAATTTCTAATGTTCCAAGTTGTTGTTGAAATTCATATTAATCAAACTGTCTGTTTCTCGCCGTTTTTTGTAAAGGTGCTGCGAGCCATTGAATTCCACGTATTCAGGTCCGTAAATTTATTTTCAAATATACCCGCCACACTATCTGTGTAACAATTATGCTTTCAAATTTGGAATTTATTCAACAGGTCACGTTCCAGGCGACCAGTTCGTGTACGGGGAACACCGAGGGAAGCTCAGTAGGAATGCGCTCAAGTACATGACTTATCGGATCTGACGAAATTCTAGAGTTACTGCCACTGAAAGCACAGCTTCAAAAGTAGCGCTCAAAAATCCCCGAATAAAAAATTTCGCGATAAATTTCTTTAGTGAAATTGCCCGGGAAATTTGTAATCCAAACTATTCAAATTTGCAAAGTGCGTTCCAGAATGATTTGAAAATTT
>WJFA01002647.1:0-15181 GCA_009870155.1 Pseudobourletiella spinata | reverse complement strand
GTAATGATGAGCCGTGCGGTGGGAAGGAGGAAAAATCGGTTATACTTACATATAGGAAGCTAATGACACGGAAAAAGGGGGCTTTGTATGGCTACACATAGAGTCACACACCTTTTCTCGTTCGCTCGTACCCTTTCCTGTAATTTGACACAGTAGATTGGAAAACCAAGGACCTGTGAAGTCTAAGAAGTGAGGGATTTACTCAGAGGAATCAGAATTTTATACCATCTACAGACTTCACCGCACAATTACTCCCGCCTCCCAATCACCAGCCCATGCTTCCCTCTCTTATCTTTTGAAATATATTTTTGTTAATTTAAGGATCATTTTATTGGATCCCCATAAAATTTGTTACTCTGACCCATCAGGAGGATGAGCATGGGGCAAGTTACAGGGAAACTCCGGAACTAGAAGAAATTTAGTGAATGAGTGGAAGTGAGTTGAAGATAGGGGAGGAGGGAGAAAGTAGGAAGAAAAGGAGGATAAATGACTTTTGCCTTGAAAACGTTGTTTGGAAAACCCTGGCGGCTGGCTTTCATTGACTCTTCCAAAGCTGGTTGTGGACTTTCACCCAACTTTCTCCAAAACTTCCTTCTTCGCATCAGTCCGCATTAGGTGTGGAGGAAGTGTATTTGTGTGTGAGTGCGTGTGTCTATCCCTTCCTACCTACTTGCCTCCTCTCTCAGGATTTTGTACTCGGTCATAGAAAATATTTTCCTGCTAGACATAAACCAAGGTCCATGGAGAGAGGGGGCTGAGGTCCACACTCATACAAGCTTGGATAACGTAATTACGGTGCCTCTAGCATTTCCGCCTCACATCACACAACTTCTTGATCCTCGCCTTCCCCCCGACTCTCTCTTATCATTCCTGCAGAAGCGATCTATGGTTTGTGGTGTGGGAGAAGTTGAGAACGAGGGGAAAGTGGGATGAGGTTTGTTGAAATCGTCGGCGTATGGGCGCGCTTACGGCGGGAAGGGGATGCTTGAAGAGTAGAGATGTTATGATGAAAAGTATTTTGTATCATTTTTTCAATGTTTCATCTGGCTCGGGGAAGCTGGAAGCAAGTCTAAGAAGAAAAAAATTAGAGTTAGGGTTTAAATACCGTCCATAGCATATCCAAGGCTTCGTTATTTTCGTCCTACAAATTATTGCATGGCATACCATGTTTGTCTAGCATGACTCCAGTCTGCTGTGCGGCCCGTAGCTTTTACCGTGTCTTTCTGGAAACGGCAGAGGAACGCCGAGAAAAAGCTCATCTGCAATGTTGAGGCNTCTGGAAACGGCAGAGGAACGCCGAGAAAAAGCTCATCTGCAATGTTGAGGCCTGCTCTTGGGTTTCTGTTAAGAGTGTGGCAAAGCTGCCTTTAACGGATAGGACCCTGTGTTAAGCCTTTTTCCCTCTCTCTCATCCTCTCCTACTCCAAGCCCTTGTTCTTGGAAGGGAAAGGAAGACGACTGCTTAAACCAAGACTTTCACTTACACATACTACACATTATCATGCTACAAAGTGACTAGGCCGCTCTTAAAATCATCTCTGTATGATACAACGGCTTTACTGCGTTCTCCTACCCTCTCTAGATGCCCCATCAGTGCTTTCGTCTTGAGATATTTTGGAGTGAATTCAGGGTGGTTGGTGGCGCCCATACACTGCCACTAAACAGAACATGCACTCTCCACTATTCCTTTCAGATTCATTACAGTGGCTCCTATGAACGCTCACTTTGTTTACCGGCATTTTCACCTATTCCATCCGCTCTGCTCTGTCGTGGATAGGTTTGTATTGAATGATCCCGCTCAAATTCCGTTAAATTCTATGACGCACTTTTCCCTCCTCTCAAGGTTTGATCATTTTGCGTAGTCGCAGCTACTCTTAACTTTTAAGTTCACTACACTCCAAATTAAACTTATTTCTGCCTTCACCACTTCCTCCAACACAGTTTTTCCTCCCTGTACTTATAAGTTCTATAGTGCCCTTTCTCCACCTGTCAGTCACGCCTTCTTTTGCTCTGTATCGTCTTTTCTGAAAAGTCTTTGCAACTGTTACTTTCCTGGAGAAAATTCAGACGAGAACTCCTTTGACTACGTCTGTGTCTTACATTCAGTTTCTGGAACATAATTTCCGTGTCTCGGGACAGCTATCCGCCCATCGTTATAAGTCTCCTCACGCGTTGGTTCCATATTGGCTTCAGAGTGCGGAAGGTTCCTCTTTTTTTGACGAAACGATCCGGAAAATAGTATTACTTTCCGGGAAGTTTGAGCCATGACACATGTCCTGAAGGGTCTTCAACTTTCGCTGTCACCCTGTTTCTGCATTTTCAAGGGAAAATGAGTACGTTGGATTCTTAGCGGATTTACAATAGTGGAGCGGAAGTTTTGAAAGTCCCTGTAAACAAGATCCAGGTCATTGCTCGGAGCTGTTTTGAGCGAGAAGGATGAAAGCATTACGCCTCTGGGAGGCCATGACCCACTCCACCCTGAAGTCCGTGCTACATGATAAGCTGTGTAAATGGTTGGGGAAAATTGTTTGTAAAAATAGCGATTGGACCTCCTATGCGAGCCTCTACTTTTCCCCATCTGCTCTCCCTTTTGTGTGTTCGCAAGTATGTGCATGTAATAGGATGAACAGGAATTTTGAAATCATTCCGGCCGAATGCCTCCAAGCCTTATCTCTCAAGTTAAATCCAAGGGGTTTTTCAAAGATGGTATCCCGAGGTGAGTGGAGAAATATGATTACCCACTTTCTCTAACATGATTTCCCAAAAGCTCTTCCGCATTAAGAACGATCTGTGGGTTCGTTGGTAGCCGAACGGAAACAGGAGTCGCTGCAGGGATCCAAGGAAGTGCGCGGCCGGAGAAACTACATAGAATGTGATGAGTCATTCGTCCACGTAATACTCGCAGCAATACTCCGACGCCCCCTATAAACTCACCATCCTCCCCCATCACCACTCTTCCCCCGAGTCCTGGAGACTCCAGAGCTCCTTAGAGAGAGGGGATTAGCGGATAGCTTTCACTACCGGAAAGTTAATCATGATTGGGAATAGTGGACGGAGGCTAATGCGTTAAAGGTGGTCATAAAGTGTCCCCGCGGGCCTTCATCCCCACCCCAGCTTTTATGGAGGTCTTCTGACTTCTGAGCCGGGCGGCATGACCCTCCAGTATATCCAAAGTTATAAAACGGAATATGTCCCCTGTCAGCCATGCGGGGAAATAAAGACGGAGACAGGGGGCAAAGGGAAAGGCGGAGAAAGCTTTTTCTTTGTGTAAACGCCGGCTCCATATGGCTCCCTGGCCACCTGTCCTCCCTTTCACTTCTTTTCTCACCTCGTCACAACCGCCGCCGTGCCGTCCTTCCTCTACTTCTCGTCCTCCTCCTCTAACAGATATCTCTGAATGCGGAAGGTCATTGGTGTTTCTTTGGTGAAAGCCGAGCTCGTGAGTCCAAATCATTTACCCGGGACGCGGGGCGACAGTAGGAGAAAGGTGAAAGCAAATTGGACTTTTGTCATGTGTAAATCCCTTGACTTGACTTCTCCGTCGATTATTTGAGCTGAGAATTGCGAAAGTGCTTTTACCATGGGAGAAATCTAACGGCCACACACACATTCATACGCATATGCGTATATATATGTTTATCCTAGTACATTGTGGGAATACAGTATATGAGACTCTGAGAGACATTGCGCCTCTATCTTTGTGTTTGTTGTCGGCCGAGGGAGTAATTGTAGAAGGAGATGGGATTTTGAACTGGCATTTCACCACAAACATACATAGGTCTCAATAGTAGTAGCATCACTAGCAGTAATAGTAAGGCCTTCCCACTGACATAGCGGGTAGGCTTCCAAGTCGCTCCAGGGAGCTCACGTTTCCGTTTGTTTTCCTCATTTTCCCTCTCCTTCCCTCTCTGACTCTCTCTCTATCTCGGGGCCATATCCCCTTTCATTTCTGTTTACTTTCTCCAGTCGTCTTGCCCCCTTCCAACAGCTACTAGGTTTCCATTTCAGTTTCGAAATTGTCATTACCTTGCAAGGACTCCATGAAGTCAGCCGTCCCATTCCCTAAAACCTTCCCTGCAACCAGAGTCAAGGAAAAAGTTTATTCTTGAACATATTGAGATCTCAAAACTATCTCGGAATTGGTTGTGAATGGGACAGGGAGGGGGAGGAGGAGAGGATAAGAGGTGGAATTTACTACTAAACAATGAGGTTATATTGAAAGTAAGTAAATCAGATGCGGTCAGTTGAGAAAAACAAATTTTTCCATAACTTTCTATCCCCATACTCCCCCCTGTGGGTTCTCATTAGTTGAATTTTCTTTAGAAAAATCAATGGACCTACTTTCCACGTCCGCTCGTACACTGCAAACACCATCACCCTTTCCCTCAGAGACCTAATAATGGATGGAACGTCGGGAATATTGACCAGATGAAAGGGGCTAGAGTGAAGAATGTTAGCCAGGAGCTATATGTGCATGTAAACATGTTGATGGAGATGTTGACTCGTACAGTGGATTGAATAGGAGCGCTCTAGTGATGAGTGGTGGGGGGGGAGATGGGATACAAAAGGTTGTGGGAAACTTGCTTCCTTCGGCAAAGATACATGAGTTCTGCCCTTGCTCACTGGTTCCTTTCCCCGATGAAGTGCCTTCTCTGTACAGTACACTTGTCAAATTTCTAGGACAGTCTGTTGTCCAATCTCCTCTCAAGACGGCGAGCGCGTACTATCACAGGATGAAATTCGCCATACATGTGTATGGGGAAGTAAACTAGTCAGGCGTGCTGACACACGCCTTTTTTCCTCCGGAGGAGAAACATTCAATTTCCCGACAAAGTTCTCCATCTGAACATGATTACATATGTGTTTGTGTATGATGAGCTAGACTGAGAATGATTTGTCATCTGGGATTGACATGGCGCACTCATTTTCAGTTCGTTCTCGCTCCACACATAGATTGTACATGGGCGGTGGGGGTGCTGTTTGGGCTAAGTCGGGAGGGATGGCTGCGCTTGGGAGGTAGGAGGATGTTTTCCCAGGGATAGCTCCAGGTAAATCCTATTTTGGACCTCTCAAAACATAGATTAGCCTACGGTTTGGGCAACATTCCTCTCTGTGTTGCCGTATTTGACTTCACAGATGCACTTGCGTATACTTCACAAGAGACAGGTGTTGTAGACGACACCGTCTGCTACGTTAGGACAGAACTTCTCCCTTGTCAGTCACCTTGAGTTGAGAGGTGCAAGGCTAGCAGTTTTACTCTGCAGGGCCAACCTCTGTTCCAGGCACACATCTGGAACCCAACACCACGGAAGGGGGAATGATAATGTGCATCTATAGCGTCGGGAAATTGTCCCTCTGTCGGCTCTCCGAACCGCAGTGGCGGACTGCGCGCGTTACATCATGTAAATTTGTATAGCGGCTTTGTAGGCAGTGACATACTTGCTCCAGGCCGGAGGCTCCAGCCATCGGGAGCCCGGGTTTAGTATACTACGCAAGGGTTTGGCATTAGGTGCGGAGTGTGGAAAAATCTGTTAACATGACGCTAGCGTAATATCTTATGTGGAATGCGGAAATGTAGCAGCAGGCTGTTTCTATGGGAATATACTACTATGGCCACGGCTGCCACACGTGTGTGGCTAGTGGCTGTGGATGGGCCATCCGGAGTGTGTGATGATAACCGTGGAACATGTTCAATGGGGTCTACTTTGACTTTTATTGAAAGACGGAGCCCCACGTGTTTGCCGCACTTAAAAATCGTAGAGAAAAACACCTATACACATACACACGTGGGCACTCTACCCGGACGGATGTGTTTGGAGTTGGAGGAAATAGACTGGGGATTGTATCTATGTAGAAACGACGCGAGTTGAAGAAATGAGAATTTTTATGGATCTCTATGTGCGGGTATGGGGGTGGGGTTGGGATTGAAAGATGGATGTTATGAATGAGATTTTTGTTGTTGTTGTTGACTCCGTCTGTTTGGTTTGAGGAAGTGCATCACCTCTGGCGAGGAAGGGCAGAGGTGGAAGAGTTCTTCATGTATTTTGTCTTCTGGTTTTCAGGTGGAGGCGAGAGCTCAGATGTTCTCCCAGGAATTCCCAGCTCATTTCAACAGGAAAATGGGAAAATTGAACGACCGTATTTTGACGTGGTCGGCACACGGAATGTGACTGCAGTGGTGGGCCAAACGGCCGTCCTCAAATGCCGAGTGAAACATCTTGGTGACCGAACGGTGAGTATATAACCATTTTCCATGTTATCCTACGCACTCACACACACATATGCCCATCTAGTGTAACGCGTGTGGATCTTCGCCTTGGTAGTGGCATGGGAGGCCATTTCCCCCGCCTGGCCTCTCCCAACCCTGCTTGGGTGACAAACTCTGAGGAAGTTTTTGATGACCGTGATAATACTAATAATAATAATACTCTAACCCATAAAACCCTCCGTATTCTCTCTTTTCTCTGTCCCGGTTTGCGAACAGAGTCACACAGAAAAAGGTTATCATGCAAGTTCTCGCGAGGACTTTCCACAGAGCAACATTACTTCCCAAAAATCGCAAGGAATGTCAAATGGCTTGGATAAATATATCGTCCTCCAAATTGTTCTCTATCCACACAGTACATGCTTACACACACGTGTCCATCATCCTCATCCACTCCAGCATTAGTTACTCCGTCCGAAATGTGCCGGAATAAAATCCAAGCGTATATTTCTAGACCCGTTTCCACGGTATTTTTGATCTTTAGGGGCTACGTAGGCTGGTAAGATCTGGGTGCTGGTCATGCTTTTGGGAGAGCCACAGAGTGTTGTTAACATTTTCTGGGAACTGGATAGATGGATGTATCAGCTTATCCGCCAGGGTAGAAGGGAGTCCCTCCGTTGTTTGCCCATCGTTTTGAGCCCTTCTCCATTATTAACACTTCCTCTCAAACCCACGACTTCAAAGAAAAGCTCTCTGTGCACTCATGTGTGCACTTCCCTTCCGCTGGGAATCCTCCCGCTCGCTCTGTTTTGCCCAACTCGACTCATGTTGATCCAATGCCATGAGAATGTCCAGAGATACTCATAAGCACATGTTGAGGTTAGAAGAGGTTTGTCACAAGTTTACACTTGTTTCTAGTTGTTTTCCCAAACTCGTGTCCGTCCAACAAAAACTTCCAAGTTTCCCACCAACTTTCTTCAACTGCGAGAGGCGTCCCGGTTTCCTACTCCTGCTTTCACACTTGAAAATTGGTAGTGAAATTGGAAAATTGAAATTCTTTTTTAGAAGAAACCTCTGTTTGACTTTGTTTATTTTGAGGAGAAAGGTTATTGCAACACTGAATTTGGATGGAAACGCTCAACTGGCAGGGCACGTGAGACTGAGACCGGAGGTTCAGTAATGGTCAGGTTCCAACCATGAGTTTCTATTACTTTTCGTAGAATGTTTGAAACTATTGAGTAATCGAAAGTTTCACAGTGTGCTGTCATGCATTACTTCCAAGAATAACTCGGTTTTCCAAGTCAGTCTTAATCAAATTTGAACAAAGTGCAGAGTTGTCGAGGATGCACACGGGAATAGGAATTACGAAGGTCGGGTTTATGCTCTTTCGTCCATTTATCATGGTCCCTTAGCTGGGATGAATAATTAAACAGGAGGAGAGGCGGCGAGGGGAGATGGATGCTGCGGTCAGCTGCATGGATGGACGGGTTTTGCGAGTGTTTGTTTGTGCATGTGTGTGGTGTGTTTGCCCACGCCCTGCATGCGGAATAATAATGTGGAATATGAAATGCGGTTGCAGGCTACGGGGCAGCGGCAGGCATGGTGAGGAATGATCCATACACACATAAAGATATCAGGATCGGGAAATGCCTGTGGCAGGGGAACGGACAGTTGTGGTGCAATATGAGCAAATTAATGGCTATGAACCAATGATCATGTCTCTTGACCATAGGAATCTCCTTCATTCAGACCGCAAGGGATTTCTTTCCTGCCATGCATAGCGGCTCTCCGCTGAGAAAGGGCTTGAAACAGAGTGACTGAAAAAGTACTGAAGGTCAAGGGGTAATGTACTAGCACACGGTGAGTTCAGAGCCTTAAATAACCGAATACGTATGACAGCGAGTACATGCTCACATAAAAAGGGTTTTGGTGAAAGCCAAAACGTATATTATAGCCTCTGCGCTTCGGCACACGCGAGGGGACAGTCGTCCCTTTCATCGCCCTCTCCGCAGCAATATACATGCTGTGCGTATGTATAGCATGTAGCAAGGCAATTTATGTATATATAGATATAACATATTCCACATGTATATATATGTATATATATTCCCACCCTGGTGGCATTCCGAGGGAAAATCCGCCGCTGAGAGCCCATTCAATTGCCCCATGCCGAGAGGATGGTGGGAATGTGGAGAAAATTTATATGGAGGAATGGAATGCTACATATATATGTACGTGGGAGTATTCTTCACCACCCCGACCGGGCAAGGTCTCATATCATCCAATTCCTACTCTTTTGCTCAGGCAAAAGATGGGCAGAGTGGGGGAGAGTGAGAGGGAAATGAGGAGAGAGGGAGAGAGGAATGGGCTATCGTTACGAAAATTTTAGATACTCGAATAATGCACTTGTGGGCCCACTACTCGTTCCATCCACTCCCACCACTACTATCGTAATAGTAAGGCTGCGGCGAAAGTTGTAATGGCAGAGATAGAGGGACGGGGGAGTAGGAAAGAAAGTGTGTAGTGGACTGGACTGGAGTTTGCTGGCCGGAGAAGGCTGAGCTTGAGGTTTTTGGGTCCTTGGAATTTAGGGAGGAAAAGTGTGCTGCTGGTTGCTGGTCCATGCATAATGGTAGCAGAGCAGATTTTGTGTAGGCAAGAGGCTTGTACGGGGAATGCTTCCCCATTTCGGACATCTGCACTCGTACCCATAACCCTATGAAAAGTGCGATGGTATGGTGAATCGGGAGCTTTTCATAATAACAAGGTATATTCGTATGTATATGCCCGTTTCTACGTGCATGTGCTCGTGTGTTAGGGTGTGTTATAGGCCGAAATATTGGGGACATGCTGGTGGATCGTTCTCGCTCCTCCCTACTCCTGTAGACTTGTATATCTTTCCTTCCACGTGTGGGTGTGTGTAATGTGCACTTTTGTGCGAATATATGTGTAAGTGAGTCCGAGTATATGGGAGCATCTTGTCTGGTTGCGGCGACGACGACGACGATGATGATGATGATGATGGTCATGATCCTGCAGTGGATGTGGCTACGGTTGAGAGAGGAGATGTGTAGCTGGATATTTGGGTGATATTGCGCTGGTCCTGCTACAGTTGTAACCGTCCATGGCGCCGTGCTAGTAATAGCGTCAGTAGTGGTGGTGGCATCCGTATTACTCCATTTATTTTTAACGAGCCGCTATTAATCTAATGTAAATGCAAGGGGGGAGTCGCAGTCTGGTCCTCTCCTCCCTGCAGGCTTGAGCAATGTACTACTGCAAGGCGAGTTCCTGGGAGCAAACAAACGAACACGTACATGTAATAGGACCATAGTACTAGCCGCTTGAGATGGGGGAGACGCCTGAAGATACACGCACACTTACACACACAGCCACACATATACATGCACGGCCACACTCACACCCAGCTGTTCGCGTTTATCATTACCAGTCCAGCATAAATTGCATTATCATTTGCTCCGTACATTTTCCTACCATTTCCCCACCATTAATGGAGTACATTATTTTCCTAATTGACGCATAAAATTAGGCGGGATAGAGTATGTAGAGGAAGTGTTGCAAATTCCTCCCCTAAAATTTTGCCAAAAATATGTTCAGCCGGATTTCACCATCCGGTCCCCTCCCGTCTTTCATGCGTAACTACCATTTTGAAGCTGGGAACAAGAGACCACTGTCAACTCGAACGGGCTGTGTAGCTCGTTCCCTCCCAGGCCTCTCCTAAATGACACCGGAATCTCTGGCCTACTTCCTACTATTTATTTGCTGATGACAGTCCCATCGTTTATGTGATAACGTCCTGCACACGTCAGAAACCGGGGACGGATTCCCGGTTTTTCTAAATTAAACAGCAAACCTTGTACAAGCCTCTCCCAATGGAGACAAGTATATGAATACGAAAT
Source organism: Pseudobourletiella spinata (assembly GCA_009870155.1). Lineage (NCBI taxonomy): Eukaryota > Metazoa > Arthropoda > Collembola > Symphypleona > Bourletiellidae > Pseudobourletiella > Pseudobourletiella spinata. Next base: position 5,059 of record WJFA01002647.1, on the reverse strand, counting down.
TCAAGACTCAGCTGTTCTGCGAAGAAGCTCCCCCTTTCCCATCACCATAATACATTTTATGTGAGGATTCTCGAAGACTTAAAATTTAACAAGGGAGTTCTTCAAGCGTACTTTAGTGTAGATCTAGCCTCATTTTTAATTTTCTGGGGGGCATATTGGAAAGTCCTCGCAGCTGACGACCTGAAAATTGCTTCGTTGATCACCAATAAAGGAAGAAGGTCTGATTAATTCGATACGGATTTCCGAGCGAGATACAAATAAATACAGAGATGAAATGAAACCTCCCATTGTTTCCTCTTGGCCATGACGACAATGGGTTCCGTAAAGGTTTCCAGGGATGAGACGGAGCCTTGGAGCATCTACTGAGAGATAAGCACGTGGAGGGGGAATTTGAGGGGGGGTGCGTAATAAAGAGTTTTACTCCTTCCCAGGAAGAATAGTGTGATCCCAAATGGTGAGGGATGGTCCTGGGCGTTCTACAGTGCTGTGCACAGGGACGACGGCGGAGACCAGCGCGGAAGCGCGGAGTCATGCTGGGTATCGGAGGGAGCTTTTAATGGGGACTGTCCCTACACGTCCTCATATAGCGGCAACGGAACTCCGAGTGCGGGTGTGGGATAGAGTGAGTGAGGGAAGAACTTAAGGTTTGTATGCAAAAAAGAAGATTGGACTTCGGAGTGGAGGGCTCTGGGAAGAGAAAGCAAGCGGGAGTTATATGAGGGGAGAGCTTGGGAAAAAGAAAGTTTTTTCCGTTTCCTCTACGTCGTCGTCGTTGTCGTCGTAGTCGTCATTGAAGTAGTAGCATCCTCGTCCCCATCGTCTTCGTCGACGTCTTGGCAAACGACAGGAGAATTTTCTGCTGAAATCCCGAAAGGATGAAGATGTATTGCCTTTTCCATTCTTTTCTGTCTCTCTCTCTCTCGCTCTTCTCTTATTCCTCCTCTTCTTTACTCTCCAGCCTTAGTGTCTACTTGGGTGTGTGTACTCTGGGTTTATGTGGCTGTGCGTGTGCATGCGTGGCTCTGTGGATGTGGACTATCGAGCAATTTTGTCGTCATGAAAATCTCGCACACACACATTTCCCCCCACTAATGCCTCTTCCCTCCGCCTCCTTCGGAGGAGCCTCGTCCTACTCATACAGCTCCCGGGCCTGTCTTTGTACGAAGTCAGACGGGAGGGACGACTACGACGACTACGACGACAACGACAACGACGATGGCGGCTCCATTTCAGTAATCATAGAGATAACTATGAAAGAGATTTCCGGGCAAATTGGAGCTCAAATCAACAAAGAATTTCAATAAAATTTCCATTCAGTTCAACCGCATCGCACTCCGCTCCACTGGAATCTACTCGATGGTAAAGGAGAGCTCCTAATCCACCGCCGGAGACGTTGACTGGAAGTATTTAGGGGGTCCGACTACATTTTAATATTGGGAGTAAATAATCCGGGGTAGCATGCCATTCCAAAATTCTCTCTCCATCTCTACCATCTCCTTCCATGATGGCCATACTAGAGTCCTGTGGAAGTTACAGTTGTGGTGAGAGGGAAACTGTGTACTATGTATACTCACAGTAAAACGCTCACAGAGTTACTACTCAATCAGTAAGAGCGTCGAGTCTTGTAGTTGTAAGTGCAATAAAGGGAAACTGATTCCCATACTTTGTAGTTATAGCAGTTTGAGAGGGAGGCGGGAGACGAATGACTGTCTCTGCGGCGCTATTTGATCTAGTGGGCGACAGTGCGGGTGCTGAAATGGGTGTATTCCATTGGTTCCCCTAGGAGCGACTTTGCTCCATTAATGGAGTGAGGCCTTGTGGTTTTTACAGGAGTATGAATCATTTAGGAACCCCTACAGCTCGATTGACTTGTGCTGTCTAGGTTTCTATTAATAGTATAGTAGAACCTCGTCATTCCTTACCTCCCAGGACCAGGCGTTACTGTCACCATTGAGGAGTGTCCGCATTAACAACTAGCGTGCTGAAGCTGGTATGTTGATCCCATGGTCCCGAAATTAACGTCCGTAGTATCTGTATTAATGGCGCCCGGATAAATGAGGGTCATATACAGATCAAAGGGGTGTCCTGCCCATCGCGTTAAGTTAACCATATAGAGTGCCTTATCATACTTTGAAGGCCAATTCTCGACTATCTTTTATGATCGTAAAATATTAAGGAACGTGACCAGTGGCGGCCAAAGTAGTGGCTAAAGTGTAAGTAGTGAGGCGGCCATGGAATTAATGCGGTTCGGCGAGCAATCCCATGGGATTACTGGCAGGGAGGTCTCAACAATCGCCTTGGTAAGCATTAGTTAGAATGCAGTATTCGGCAAAGGCTGACCACGTGGAAATGTCCCCATTGGCCTTGAGCATCCGCGGGGAAGGGTGGGTTAAGGTTGAATCAGGAGTAACCATAGAGATCTGAAAACCAGTTGATTACTGGGACAATGAGAACTCAGCAATCCTGCTGATGATGCCCGTAAGTCTGGTGAAGTGTATATGTGTGTGTGTGTGTGTGTGTGTGTGTGGTTGGAGAATTGGATGATTTGACTCCATTCCCCCGTATTTCCAGCCGCTGTCCCTCTCCACATCCTGGCACAATGGCATGGGTCCCTACTTTATACATGTCATGAAAACTCCGCCATTGGACCCGGACGAGATTCCTACAACGACCACCGCACGACCATATCACCCACCCTCACCCATTCGGATATGGATGAGTGAACGTGTGTGGCTGGGACATTTATGACACTCATGTCGTCGTCCTCATCCCGAAAATCCTCCCATTTTCTCCCTCTTATCAGCCCCGTTACGCTTCCGCATCATCTCTCACAGTCAGTCAGTCCGTCCATCACGTCATCATATGAACTCCCCTTTGTGGGGGATCCCTTTCACGGGTCTCATTTCTGTCCGATTCTACTCGTAGTACTCTCACTACCAATGCTCCACCCTATTGCTCCGCCTGGCTCTCAAGAAGATGCTTCGCTATTGAAAATTTCCAAACTCTTGTCTCAACTCTCTCTTTCTCTGTCTGTTATATGAAGAGGGTTTGAAAATTAACTTTGGAGCGGCCATATTTATCCGTGCTATAGAATTTTTCCTCGAGATCCGGAAGGCTTCCTGCTCCTTTTTTCTAGCTAATCAATCATGGAAAGGCACCCATATTTTCAGACACGTGCGGAACGGTGGAAGGTAGTCAGTCATGTATAGTGTCGCCTATTCGTAGTTTAGACTACCTAATCCAACTACATGCTTTACGAACGGAAGGATAGTGAATTTCTGATGTTTATAATTTAATTAGATTAGGCAGGATCACTTGATTATGTGCAGGATTATAGGACTGCATATGTGTGCGAAGGAGTCAATAAGTCTGGCTGATTATCATTGGTAGGATAGACTTTTAGAGGGTGTTGTATACCACATCCCGTCAACATTCATTTCGACTACACATAAACAGAAGCGAATGGAACTAGCTGTGTCAGCGACAGATTACTTCCCTCACCTCTATATGAGCCACATGAATTTCTCCGCCCTTCATTAGAGATGTAGGGGAGACAGGGTGGATGATTGATTCATTCGGAGCAGCCATCGCAGCAATGGTGCTCCCATAGCTCAGTACAGTGGCGGGACGCTCGTACGTGGAAGTCTTACCCCTACAGTAACCTTAATGGAACTCATCCCAGAGTAGAGTTATGCCTGGTACAAGATGATACATTCCTAGGCCTGTTAGTTGTATCTTAATAGACCTTGCGTAGTCGTGGTTAGTTTCATCAGCCTCCGAACAAACCGCCGACTATCCCATAGCAGTGGTCCATATAAGTATGCAGTCTCATGGATCTCTTGTGGTGGTCTACTTTTTGAGCGTTAGAAGCGGAAGTGGAACTTTTATTCCTTAGACCTAATGGCAATGAGAAAGTCGGGGAGAAAATGTCAGAGTTACTCTCATCATTAGAATAAAGCATTATTAGGCGTTAGCCGCGGCCTCGAACGCCCATGCTACCGGGTATCATAACTAAGACGGCTGGCTATCTCGTCCTTCACCAAAGTGAAATTTGTCCCACAGTCCGCGGCGGCGTATTGGTCACGTACGCGGTCGGGTTTTGAGAGATGTTCCATTATACGGCGCAGAGGATTTTTTCCCACCGAAAAAGTAGAACTACTTAGCTCGTTTCTTCTAGTAGATCTTGGAAGAGCTGGGGGAGGAGAATAAGGAGGATTTTGACAAAGTAGTAGCACCAGTACACTTCCATTTACTACACACACATCAGCTCCTTGGTATGCTGGGACCATCATCCGCCCCTGCACAATGTACAGTGTTGAAGGAGGAAAAAATGTTACTACACCGCGGCTACTGCTGCGCTGGTGGTGGTGGAGGTTACTTTGAGGTACTTTGAATTGCCTTGGAATAGCGTTGGAGATTTACAGATGAGATGATAAAAGAGAGTGTACGAGAGAGTTGGTGATGGAGGAAGATAATGTATAGATATGCTCATGTCCTAACAAGGTGGTCCTTTTGTGGAGAAGAGCCGAGATTTGCGGCGACAGTCTGGTCGTGCTGTGTGACAGTGGGATTCCATCATCCGTGAGACATATAGTGCTCCCGCGTCCCGAGACATGGACCGTCATTCAGGGTGACTTAGGAGGAAAGCTATGGTGATAACTCATACGTTAGTCGTCGTCGTTGTCGTTCTCTACGTGCATTTCCATTTAGAGTAGCAAGTAGGGTCAGGGATTCGAGGAGAGGGAACAGGAACTCCAGGAATGGGAAATAATGGGGAAGTTGAAAGACTTTGGACAAAGGGGAATACGGAACTGTAGCCGGGTCCAACAGCCTTTCTTCCCATCATAAGAACAAAGATACCCCGGCTTCACCTTTCCTTTTCCATCACACCCCTCCCACCCGTCAACTTGTTCCCCCTCACCTTGAATCGTCCCTTAACTACTAACAGTACATAGGTTAAGGAAGAGTTTTGGAAGGGTTCCTAACTCTCCCTCCCCCTCTCGCACAGACACACCTAGACATGTCCTGAGCACTGACAGGTGGAGCATGGAGAAGAGTT
>WJFA01002646.1:0-12904 GCA_009870155.1 Pseudobourletiella spinata | reverse complement strand
TTTGTGTTTGTGTTTGTGTGTGTGTGTGTGTGTGTGTGTGTGTGTGTGTGTGTGTGTGTGTGTGTGTGTGTGTGTGTGGGAAGTGATGGTTCGTGATCATAGCAAGGCGTGCTTGCACTGCACTGGTGGCGGCAGCGGCCTTGTCAGAGGAAAAGCCTTACACAGAAATCCAATTACATCCCCCGCGCCCATTCCACCCCGTACATCCAAATGTTACCTATCCACACATTTACACACACACACACACACACGAAGAAGGTGTCAATATTTACACTTTCGAGTGCTATTTACACCCCGCATCCCACACAGAATAATTGCACAGAGGACTTGACTCAAGTTCCCGATCACCACAGAGGGTGCCGTGCCGTCGATTAGGCTTGATTACACGGGGCAGTTGCTAAATAGCGCTCCACAGTAAATACACGCACACATGAATTCCCTTGAACATGAACGAGCCAGCCTCCTTTCAACCGGTCCATATCATCATCCTTGCCGCCACTAGAATTTCAAAATAAATAGAAATTTTGACGGATTGCACGACTCGGGGAGCCAATGGCTCAGGCGGTAATCAAACAGCTTGGCGGAGGCAGTCAGAAGTTGTTGTTATTATTACTGCGCGTTCTCCATAAAAATCCTGACTCTCTGCCGAGCTCATCAACATATATCTCACTACATGTGCACGGCTCCCACCATAAACACTGTGTCAACTGATACGGAACATATATAATTTTGAACCTGTCACCCATCAGCAGCCTGTCGCCTGTCTCACATTCCTTTGGAAATGGTAACTCAATTATGAGTGATGATTATTAGTGTGATGATGACACGGCATTGGTATTGGCTGTCCCGTCCCATACCCTCAAGACCTTGTTGTCTAGTGACTATAGTATTCCTTCCTGATCGCACGCATATATATATATATATATATTACTCTGACCGTATTTGATGTGAGCGTTCGTTGGTAAGACCTGCTGTGCTCACATGCCTGGAGGGTACTAGATTGGGAGCAAGCGGCGGCGGCGGCGGTGGCGGTAGTGAACTGACAACTTCAATGCGGTAACCGGAATATTGGAAAGGCCGTAGGCGAGTTGGAGTAGGTTTGTACATGTAGAGCCGGTATTACTTACATGATTTAATAGTGGAGCTCTAACAGGCTCCGTCAAGGGTTCGCGGGAGGTGAGCACATATAGTCAAATGTATGGCGATGGAGAGAGGAGCGTTTGTGGGAAATTTGTATTTACTCAACCCGTAGAAGTGAGTGCACATTTTTCTTTCATCGCAGAAGACCAGAATGGCGGATGATTGAGTGGGACTCGGCGGCGGCGGCGGCGGCGGCGGCGGTGGCATGGCTCGTACAGCGTATGTGTGGAACATTTTGAAGAGCACAACATCCAACATCCCTAGTTACAGCAGCAATAGACCAGCATATTTTTCACTGTCAGTCGACATGAAAGGGCCAGTAAAGCTTGCTGAAAATCATCCGAGATGACAGGAATGGAATCATATGTAAATTCTCTCGGCGTACTCACCTGCTCAGCCCCTCCTCCTGACGCTGGTACTTGTCGTTCCACCGTTGTGGGACTTCACCATGTAAAACACCATGACGACTGGCTACCTGGCTCCTGACTACTTCTTCTTTCGAAAGCCAAAAAAAAAGAAGTCTTTTCCCTTTCACAAAAATCCAACCGCTCCAGAGGAGTGCTGCAGAGATGAGGAGGGGGAAGAGAGTGAGAGAGAGAGAGAGAGAAAGAGAGCGGGAGGGAGCCGTCGTAGGGAAGGGACGGAAGGTGAAGAATGGAGATGAAAAAAAAAGTTTCCAGGAAAATCCCGGCTCGCTTTTTTTTGTGTGTGTGCAAAATACTCTAGAAGATCCCACGTGGTTGATAAAAAGGGGGAAGAAAAGTGGGTTTCCCTGATGAAAAAAACTTTATCTTGTCGGTATAGACCTGTCATCAACGCAGGCGGTGCGTTGTGCGTTTCTCTGTGTGCGTCTATATGTGTGTGTGTGGATGGAAGCGAATAGACATCTCTTCTTCCCTTCCTGTTCTCGATGGTTAATCTAATCAGTAGTGGCGGCGGTAGCGGTGATAAGCCCCGCATTGAACACACACGGGCTTTAAACTTCCAGTCCAGGCATATACTAACATGTAATAGAGGAATCATGGTAATATGTCCGACGGACGCGCCATTGTTGAGAGATGTAGTATGTTGTAGTCGGAGTACACAGAGTGGAAAATGAGCGAACCGTACATTCCAGTGCATTACACGTGTTGTTCGGTGAACTCTCGGTCCCGGTGAAGCATTGAGTTTTCCTTGGCGCCAATTTTCAGTTTCTCATTTTCCTCCTCTTCCTCGAAATAAATGAAGAAGGCTTGGGAAGAGGTTGATTTGAAATTGCGGAGAAGAAGGTTATCTTCTTCTTCGTCTTCGTCTTCTTCTTCATCTCCGTCGTCTTCTTCTTCTTCGTCTTCTTCTTCTTCGTCTTCTTCTTCATCTCCGTCGTCTTCTTCATCTTCTTCTTCTTCTTATTCTTCTTGGAGATTCGTATATATTAAGGATACCGAGGAAGTGATTCCGATTAAGATAGGGGGAATGGGGACAGGGAAGAGGAACTTAATTGAATTTCATCTAATTTCCATTAGTATGAACCTATAAAATAAAGTTTAATGAACTGAAAGAACGTGGGAGAGTGTGACTGGGTGCATATATATTGTCGTGTAATCACCGTGGTAGTCGTAAGAGTAATATAATACCAAGTACTTTTGTCTTCCGACTTGACTCTCTCTTACTGTCCGTCCTCTTTATGCTCCGAGTCGGATTGTTCCAGGGAGCGAGTTATTATTCCGTTTATTACAGTTGTGTAGTAGTAGTAGTAGTAATAGTAGTAGTAGTGTAGTGTATGGAAGATGTTTGATGGGATTGCAACCTTGGTATTATCCTCCAGCAGCTGCTCCTCTAGTCTACGATATAGCTGTACCAAAAGTCAAGAAGGAGGAGATGAAGAAGAAGAAGAAGAAGAAGAAGAAAAAGGGAATGAGCAAGGTCATTTGAATAGTGGGTGGGTGGGAAGAGATAGAGTGAAGTCGTGGATCATTTAATGCGGATTTTTTCCTCAATTTTCTCTACTCTCGCCATCCCTCCGTGGTTTTTGTGTGTGTATGTGCGGGGAATTTTTCAAGGCGTGACTGACCCAGTTGTCCCATTTGTATGCAATGGAACCCCGCTGGACTGACATTGAAGGGGATTTAATAATAAATTGAGCTTGATTTCGACAAAGTGCAAAGGAGTTGCAATTGACTATTTTCATCATCATCATTGGATCATCGGGTTTGTGTGCAGAGGAGTTATACTTTCACAAGCCGAGGTAGTGTAGTCGTGTATCTTGCATCGTCATCATCATGAACTCAGTTGGCGTTTTCTGGTTTCATAAGTAAATATAAATTTGAGTGTATTTGTATGTGTGTAAGCGCGTTTGTTCGTCATGTGTGAATGCATACATGGAGCATGGAGGTGTTTGAGTGCATGTGTGTGTGTGTAATGTCCATGTACATGCGTGTATTTGTAAGTGTGTGTGTGTGTGCGTGTGGATCTGCATTTATGTGTGTGCATGTGTGTTTGCTTGTGTTTGCGAGTGTTGGAACTGAAGGAGAATACTTAATGGGTTAACGAGACGGGCGGTTTGAGATCCTCGTAGGATGTGGTGGTGCGGTATGAAAAGTTGAATATTTCCCCGCATAATAATAATAGTAATAATGTACGCTCTGCATAACTTTACAGAAGACTTTGCGAAGGTGGTGTGCATGGTAGCCACTCCGAGCCAGTCACAAGGTGGACGGTTGGTCGGGGCTGATGATGAGCCTGATTATGTGTCTAATTATTATACAAGCTTTTTGTCCCCGCTGGATGAGCAGTCGTGCCGTAGTATTATGGCAGTAGTTGTTCCAACAATATTTATTACAATAACTCATGTTCTCACCTTTACCTCCTCTCCGTATAACTTACCTATCTCATGACGGAATTTCCTATCAGTTTATTTTTTTCAACAGCCACGCACACACATGTTACACACACACACACACACACACACACACACACACACACACACACACACACACACACACTATCCAGTCAGCATTCAAATCGCATATAAAAGTTGTGGAAAAAATCACTTGCTGCCTGGGTGTAGTAGTGATGGCGGTGGTGGTAGTAGTAGTAGAACAGTGGTAGTAATGGTGTAGGAGTGACGTTATGTTGGAGGAATGATGGAATCAGCCCGCATGATTTTACTGCCTCCACACGCTCCCCTCCATATGGCTCCTGCCTCGTCCACATGGAACACTTTGCTCAGACGACTTTGGAGAAAACGGGGAGGGCGGGGGAGGGGAAACATTGCAAATTTGATTGGCAAATTTTAATTAATTCTCCGCCCTGTAAAAAAAACAAGGATTTGATACATTATCCACGCTCAAGTTCCGTCAACTACAAAGGCGAATTCTATCCCTCTCCGAAATCCTCACAGTATCATCTTCCCGCTCCGCCTCCACCACTCCTCTGTGTAAAATTCCTTGCCGGGAGCATTCGGTACACTTGTTCAGGGCTGCTGGGAAGGGACGGGTCACAAAGGCGCGGGATCTATACACAGGCCAGAGTTCGGGAGACTCGCCGTGGCCGCGCCGCAGCTCCACATATATATATATACACATGCTACTGCACTACAGGGAGCCATAAAGTTATAATCTAAATTAAAATGATGGGGATGGGAGCGATAGCGGGAGGGAATTATGAAATTCCTAGGATTAGCCCAATCGCTAACTCTCTCTGTCTCTCTCCAAACTCTTCTGCGCTTATGTAAGTGCACTGTCCTGCTAAAGCATACATTTATCCATGTCTTCAAGTCCGAATTAGCATAATAGCCCTCAGCCATATGCAGCCCATTGCGGCATAGCATGTGTGTATATATATATATATGCATGTATTCCGCACACCGGTACCGACTCCGCTGGACGACGAACGAAAGCGGCCATCTGTAGTCATTTGACATCCCCGAGCTGATGACGGTCAGACTTTTTGAGACACAAATCCAATTTACTCAATTTTAACCAGAGTTGGAGAGGTCTATTAAAGCATTATTAGCTCCCCCTCCGTCTAGAAATGTGTTCCGTGACTGAACTTGAGTATACTGTACAGGATATAAATATATGTATATAATATGTATATATATATACATATGGTTTGCGGTCCAAGGTACCATGAACTGTGGATGATGTAATGGCTTGGAATGCTATCTGCATGTTTAATGGACGTTGTGGGCACGGAGAAATTGGACGACGACGAGTATATATCAACTTGTGAAAAAGCATTTTACATATATATAAATATATATATATGTATGTATATATATATATATATATATATATATATGCATATTGTATTATAAATATATATGTTTAGCGACTGGAAAAATCCACCTTCCACAACTCCCTCTCAGTCAGTCAGTCAGTTGGCATCGGCATATTTCACCACCGCACCAAGTAACAGACAGAAGTAAACAATGAGAAGAATGCAAAAATTGGAGCTCAGTTCCACGGCCGCCTAGGTTATAGCGGAGCACATTGCTCGTTTCCTCACTCACAGTCAGAGTTCCATTTCCCCCGTAGAGTAATAATATTCATGCTCATAAACACCTCTCATATATGCCTCATAATAATGTCTCGCAAATGCGAGAGCAGTTCACATGTTACACACTGGATATGACGCCTCAAAAAACCACCCCGCAGCCAGCGCTCCTGTACCACATTCCATTATTATAGACGCTTTTACATTTTTTGTTGTTGTCTCTTCCACCGCGTCATCGGAAGCGGTCCCGTGGTACAGACACCACAGGATCATTTGAACTCAATGGCAATATCCAGCAACAGTTTCCACTTGTGTTGCCATAATCATACAACAACAATAATAATAATAATAACAGAGTGAAATCCAAGGCTCGATTAGCACCCATATAACGGTCCATTGTATTGTGATAGTGATAGTGGAGTGTGGTTTTGTTTCAAGTGCGATTCCACCGCGCGGCTCATCTGACCTAGAGGGAATAGAATGAGTGCTTGCGGTGGTGCGTAAATTACAAAAGACGAGAGTGAGTTGTTTATCTCGAGATATTTCCCCTGTCGTTTATTCACCCGGCCCAATTATTTCCCCCCTCCTCCTCCTCCTGTCTATCTGGAAATCCGCAGATACCGTTGGGAGAATCAGCATCACTCACTCGGTTGGTTGGTCTCCAAGGACAGGGGCAGGGAAGGGATATATTGGTTCTTCTGGTGGCAGTGATGTCGTACTTTCCGGACGAGTGTCATCATCATCATCATCAGCAGCAGCAGCAGCACCAGCATCAGCTCTGGATGGGACACACAGCAAATGAGGGAGAGAACAAACTTTGTGCGTGTAGCAAGTTGTTGAGATTGTGAGCTTGACGACGACGATGACGGCTCGAGTTTGTAAAGGCACAGTTATATCCATCATTATATAGCAGTGAGAGAGAAGATGTGAGTTATGGTGGGTGTAAGCCAGGCAGGGGCCAAGCTAGCCAGTTTGTATATATATATATATATGTATATAGTGTGTGTGTGTGTGTGTGGATACAAGTATTCATCGGGGATGGTGAGACATGCAAATTTTCATCGTCTCTTATCTGTTGTAGTGTAGGTACACACGGTGAGAGTGTAAAGCACCTCATCATCACCACCATAATCGCCGTCGTTCAATTGATATTATTAGCGTTCGTTTTCCGAACGCCCCAACTATTTGCGGTGGTGATCTAGATGGGGGATGTTGTCCGCTCCTGGTCCAGAAGAATCATAGTCCTCATCGCCCCGTGTGGACACAGAGCTATTTTATCCAGTTGTGCATGTACAGAGAGAGAGAGAGAGAGAGAGAGAGCGAGAGTGAGAGTGAGCCAGGGACGGAACGAGAGCTGATTTTGTGATTTTCTGAGTAACTGGATCCTTCCGTGCTGCTGCTGCTGCTGCTGCCGCCGCCGACGACGACAACGACGCCGGTTTCCCGCCGACAACATCATCTCTCACCAGGCAATCCAATTCTTCTTGTTACGCACCACACAGTTCTGCCAGAGCTATTATTGCTATCACGGAAAGACGCCCAAGTGAGTTGCTGGAGCCGTGTGTATGGTGGAAGGTCCGTGTGTGTGCGCCGAGTACTAGTTAGTTCATATACTGTACATCACCACCACCACCACCACCAGTTCCTTATTTTGTCAAGTGAATTGGTAAAGCCCCCCGCCTGTCACATGTCAACTTAGTCTTACAACTGCATTAGTTTCCAAATCTCCGGGCTTTGGGAAGTTGGGGGAATTGACAAAAGACTTTTGGCTTTGATGAGGAAGGGGAGACGAGACTATTGTGTGTGTGTGTGTGTGTGTGTGTGTGTGTGTGTGTGTGTGTGTGTGTGTGTGTGTATGTATGTGCGTGGAGTTGGGAATTAAGCGTTCTTGTCCGTATTGTTGTTCCCCAGGTTGGCTCATTTATTACTTGGGAGTCTCGCGGAGTTGCTCCTTGGATTCCTAATCTTCCCTCGATCCAATGACGTCCTCAACATGTACATCTGCCCGTCGTCCCACCTCCAAGTCATCCCTCATCACCGCTCTCCATCAACATGAGGCCAGGAGTGGGCCTGAATGGAGCAGGGGGACTTCCGCCGCCGCCGCCGCTGCCACCACCACCACCACCACCACAACCGCTGGACGAATCCGGAGAGGAAAACGCGGTGAAAATGGGATGCTGGTCATGCTCCTCGTTCTTGCCTCCGTCATTGTTGTCATATCGGGTCAAATGGGATCCTTTTCCGACCTTCAGGTTAGTTAGCCAGTCGTGCCTCTCATGTTTTCCCTTCCAATAGCATGTTTCCCCGTTGTTGGAGAATCTCGTGGAATATTGAGCGTTGGAATAGTGAGCGTGTGGGCGTGCGACGACGTGGCCGCAGGCATATGTTGTCCCCTCAAATGTTTGGTCCGGTCCATCCACCAAACCCAGCATTACTGGAGGACTAAATTTCCTACTACTGCTATTGACCCAGATGGGAACAGTGGAGTTTAATGGAGGTTAACTCCGGAACAACTCTTGCTTTCCCATGTAATTCCGCTGATGGGGAATGTTGGGGAGTTTGATAGTGTGGGGAGTGCATAGCCCTCGCCGCCAAGAGAGTCTCTTTTCTCTTTATTTCCGAACAAGTTTTTTTTCTCGTCGTCGTCATCTGCAGGAGAAACTTTGACGATGAGTTGTCACTCAGATTTACTCTAATTACTTATTGTTGCTTCATAAAAAAAGGGAGCGGGCTGTATCGGGTGTCATTACGACTTGTAATGCGGCCTGTTAACAGCAACTTTTCCCTCTGCTCCAAAGTTTCATGCCCCCCCACCACGAGCTCCCCAGAATCTCCGTTCCAGCCTCACCATTTTCCTCTCTCCATCTACTTTTACATGATGCTGTATATATGCCGTGTATATACACATAATACTATTTTAGTTGTCCCCCCGGTTCGTCAGCGTGATACTTGAGCATCTGACTTCCTCTGCCGTCTTGTTGTTGTTGTCGTTGTTGTTGTTTACTTTAATGACTTTTTCCCGAACTGCCGTAGGGAGACTACTGCCGCAAGAGGATAGGAGGTTGCTGTCCAGGGCGGCAGGATGAGTGCTCCACGCCGATTTTAGGAACGCTCTGCTACTGCGACCGCTTCTGCAACCGAACGGACAATTCGGATTGCTGTCCCGACTACTGGGAGTTCTGCCTGGGGATGACGCGGCCCACGGAACGACCCGAAGACATTATTGTCCCACGTAAGTGTGAAGAAAGTTGATTTTGTGATGGACAGCGGCAACGACGGCGGTGGTGGTGGTGGTGGTGATGGTGCTAATGCTGGTGTCGGTAGCAGCGGTGGCTAGCCTTTGCCCTTGTTCCTCACGTCACATTCAATGTTAAAGAGAGGCAAAAATAGAGTGGAGACATGGAGAGCGGAGCCTCTGTGAGCTGACTGACTGACTAACTTGACTGTGGACTGTGAGAGTGAGCCGGGATAATTCCATCCTAGTTTTTCCCATATGGATCGGATTTCTTTTGAGAGAGGGGCACGTGCGCCCAAGGAAAATCCTCTTCTATTATTTCTGAATAGATTAACGTCCGCCCCAGGATATTTATAATGATAATCGCTATGGAAATTGATGAGCTCATTCTGTAGTGGAGTATCATCATAGAGGATCATCATCATCGTATGTCCTCCTCCTCCTCCTCCTTCTCCTCCTTGTACAACAACACACCTTTCCCAACAGTGTGTTTTCCCGGCTCCTATGCTACACACACACACACACACACACACACACACACACACACACACACACACACACACACACACACACACACACACACACACACACACACACACACACACACACACACACACACACACAAACACACACACTCCTGTGCTTAACCGCTCCTCGCCTACTATGGAAATGGGATACGCACATTGTTTATGTCGCTCTCTTGAGAGTCAGAGAGAGAGAGAGCGATCCAGAGTAGCGCCGCCGCCGCCGCTGTCTTCATCATCATTGTATTCTTGAGCTGACAACCGCAACTCTCCGCGCTCCGTAGTAGTAGTAGTAATAATAGTAGTAGCACCACTACTGTCTGTCACTGTTAAGTTGGAGAGTGGAAAACTTTGACATGATGCTCGTACATATGTAAATATATACAGTGTGTGTAGTGCCCACGACTGGTACGGACATGATCGTCTCACGGCTCTCCTTCCAGCCATAATGCCATGCCAATTTAACTACCACCACCACCACCACCACCACCACGACTACACCTTATTGTGCACAAGTGACCAACTCTCCCCCATATTTTAACTGTTAAATTAGCGACGGCGGAGCCCAGGAATAGGGGCAAAGTTTCCCCAAGTTAATAGTCGTGAATTTAATGTGACTGAGATTATTACGGTGGGGGTGATAGCGGGGATGGGGACTACATTGATGATAGATCCTCGTGATCAAAGGTATGGACAAGAACGGGGTTGCTACTACTACTACTACCGCTACGGAATATCAGTACCGAAAAACTGCTGAATTATACGGTGCAGTGGGGCTGCGGGAGGAGGAGGAAGAAGAAGGAAACTTTGCCCCGTCCTTTAAACCTTTGACGGGAGCCGCGGAAGGTTCCTCATTATTGAGACATCAAGAGGGATCCAAGGGGAACTTGGGAGCAGAGTATATAGGAGGAGCTTTTGACATTCCTATCTGACTGTCGTAGTCGGCGGCAGGAGCCACAGCAGCAGCAGCAACAGCAGCAGCAGCAGCAATTCGGAAAGTGGTCCCGTAGCTGGTAGCTGTAGTAGAAGAGTAGTAAATGGTCTTGTTTGAAGGAGCCACTTGAATTCAATATTGGGTGGTGGTGGTGGTGGTGATGGTGGGGGACCCTTGCGGGCGGAAAGGGATCCCACTTGTCTCTCATCATATGTCTTACTCATACCCAGCCCGTCTATATTCTCCTTCCCTTTTCCGCAGGGTGCTACTACAATGGGCAAGCGTTTGACTTTGGAACGACGACCAAAATCAACTGCAATCAATGGTAAGCCCATTTTCCACTCTATTTAACTCAAAGAGCCCAATAATAGAGATTTTTGCGGGAGCGAGAGTGATTAGCCCAGTTTCCAGTAGTCCATGTATAGTGTACATGTACATACATATGTATGTATATGTGTGTAGATACATATGCATGCGCCAGGCTCGCTCCATGCGTCGCATCTGACTTTGAAGATAATGAAGGCTTTTATTCATGGCCGTGTGTGAGATCCGCCAGTTATTAATTGCGGAATCAGATTATTCCATGGTATTTTGGTACACGTAATGCGGTTAAAATTTGAGTGGCCTCCAAGGTGGGAAGTGAGCCGGAGTAGTTTCCCCATTTCTTTCCTCTCTTGGGTCAATCCAACCAACGAGGGCGGGAATCAATAGCCGGTTCCTCTCGCAACATGTTTTAGGGACATGTTGTTCTGCCTGTCTGCGGAAGACGGAGGAAAATGTGAGTCCAGTGAGCACAAAGGGGGCTCGTGCGTGCGTGTAATAGCAAGAGAGGCTATTATGATTCAGAAGGAGAAAAATGTATTGATAACAGTTTATCGATTCCAGCAACTGGGACAGTGGTAGGAACTCACATGCACACACACACGCCGGCACGCACCCACCCACCCACACATACGCACACACACACACACACACACACACACACACACACACACACACACACACACACACACACACACACACACACACTTCACACACACACACACACACACACACACACACACACACACACACACACACACACACACACACACACACACACATGTCCGTACGGTACAGATGGGACAGGATGATAAATTCTTGTCCACCCCTACCCGTAGCCGGCTTCACACACTTTTCTTGTACCAGATCAATAGGGGATAGTAGCGGCTCATTCTGCCCCATAATGCCTCCGTCCTATGCGGTGGCTCATTGCGATAGTGTAAAGAAGTTGCAGTGGAGTGGTGGGGGTAGTAGTCCGTAAGTGCGTATATGATGCAGCAGCTATGGGAAGTTTGGAAAAGGAAAACATGTTTGTGAAAAATCCAGGAAATCCCTACACCTGTCGATAAGGCTGGAAACCCCTTGGTCGTGTGTCCAAGTCTTCCCCTCGGATGCGCACACTTAATACAGCTATTCCTTACTTACTTAGTTAGGGGGGAGCGAGGCGCGCAAAGAGGAAATTCCGATAGCGCGCACACACACACACACACACAAACAAACTGATCCCAGCTCTATCTCAGAGGACTAACTGACATATATAATAGTGTGTACCTCTCTGGGCACAAGCCCGCATCTCACTCATCCGCACTTGTTCAGCAATCCCTGACTGACTTAAGATCCCCTCCCTCAAGCCGCTTGTAAGCTTGTAAATCTCCATTCTCAGTGAGGGAGGTGGTGGACCGTGAAGGAAATTATCACGGAGGAGAGGATGCGACTCGGCTCCTCATACCCGCACTGTCATCAGCACCATCATCATATTTATTTTTTACAAGGGCCCACAACAAATGTCATACCCGGACTTGGCAGTGCCATATTAAAAATTAGGCATTTCGTTTTACCCACTGTGGATGTATATATGTATATATGCTCCGCCAAGGCCCATCCTCTGTCAGGAATCCTCGCAATGAATTGCAATCGCACACACGCTCCCAGGGGAGCACACACACACACACACACACACACACACACACACACACACACACACACACACACACACACACACACACACTTGCAATAAGCGACCAGCAGTCGCAAATATACGTACAAACACTCGGGCACATTGTGAGGGTATGGAAACACACGTGCATGCACACGAAGGCCTAGCACACTCACGCTCACGAGTGGATACACATTTTACGTCCACTCCACATATATGCGGAATCATCCTTGCAGTCAGTCACACACGTTCACACTTGCGGGCACAGTGGAGGACTATGTGCAAGTCCATAATGTGGACGTGGATGCCCGTGGATGCCTCTATCCCCATCGGACTGTACAGTACAGACTACGGGCATGCCGGGTCACACATGACTGGACCAAGTGATTATTTAGCCGAGGTCGGGTTAAGTTGCGGAATTTTTAAGGCTGGCAATTTAATCCATCACTCTTTATGGTGTTTGCTCGTGAGAGTGCAATCACGTTGTCGTCCGTCTGAGTGAGTATGAGCTACCAGGGAACTCCGTGCTGGTTGAGGGAGGCGGTGGACAGGACGCCAAGCATATTCTCAGACACACGCACACACACATACACATACACACACACACACACACACAT
>WJFA01002645.1:0-15195 GCA_009870155.1 Pseudobourletiella spinata | reverse complement strand
TCGCAAGTTTCTGTGAGGGTCGTATTCTTATTGCATTGCATGTTCCAGTGCGTGTTTACACGGATAATAGTCACATAACAACAGTCTCGTGGATTACTTGCGTGGAATACAGTGTATAGCCAAAATCCTCATGCTAAAATTGTGGGTGTGTATTGCTGTGCGCCAGGTTGACTATACATTTCCTATAGCAGACTGACTACTCCGAGAGGGAAATCACACTGATTTACAACATTATACAACTTTTGTCCACTTCAACCCGCTCATGTGATTCCCTGAAAATCTTGTTTTCATTATTAGAGCCGATGTTTTTTCTTCCGACATGCTCCTTTTCCTTGCCCTTTTGTCATCAAATATTAATGCTATGCACCCCCGTCACCGTGTAGCCTCACACTTGAAACTCCAGTCATTTCTTTCCAGTCAGTCTCAAACAATTTTCTTCGTATTCAACCATACTTCCTAGTCGTTTGCAAGACTTCAATCACGGGACTTCCCATTCGCCAAAGGACATTATCTACATTACAAACTACATTACAAGTAAAGAATGAAAACTGCTTATTAGTTTTCCACCATGGAAATTACTTTGAGAAAAATTTCAATACGAGCGCGATCTTGTTCGAACAAGCCAAGAGGATGATATCACTTGGACATTGGGAACCATTTTAAATTTCGTAAGATTGCTGTCATTGTAAAACCAATAAAAGCCGGAATGAGAAATGCGACCCGGCACCGTCGGATTCAACGTCACACCAATCCGGTAGGCCCATTTGTTACTAAAGCAACTACACTTCTGTTACTTTTTATGAGCCTCCTTTGAACTACACCATCCCCACACAAAGTCCATCTCCAAGATGGTTACATGACTGTAAACCTATCAAATTAAATTAGGAGGTAATAAGATGGATTTGTGGGAACTTGTCCGACTTAATTCACTTCCGTGCGTGCCGGACCCGAGTTACGGGAACACGGTTTTGTAGAACTTGTTGAATTGTTGCTCCAACTTTGCAAGCAAAAAAAGCAGAGTTGACGGCCATATGCAAGTCTCAAGAGAGGCTTGTCTGTACGAGGGATTTGAACGTACCACTAACTTAATGTGACTATGAAGATCCCATAGTTGGTATGTTGATGTCATTTGCATTTACACAAGCCACCACATGACTGTGCCTATGCCTACACCTGTGCAGAGCTCCTCCTACGTTTTAGTTTTCCACATAGTGAATGCATACAAGCCCGTCCGGCGGGGGTGCGGATACATGTGGCAGGGTGTGTAGGGAGAAAACTATAAATCAGTATGAACAAAGGCAGTGTAGACACAATGGGGAAGAATCTGGGGCGAAAGTAGAGAGGAAATTGAGCTATACCCATAGAAGACAGGAAGAGGACAAAGCAGGGGGAGTGGGTCAATAGTAATCCTCCGAGGGGAAATCTCGGCATGGAGGAAACATGAGCTGGGACCATTAGATTCGTATTATCCTGGAGTCTTCAGTGGGGCAGCGCGTTTCCGATTTTCACTTTCCCAACGATTGAGAACCACCTGAAAGACCAATGGAGTGAGCTCCATGTGACAAACGTAGGGAACAGTTTAGTTCTTCTTGTTCCCCGGCCCTTCCAGAAATAGTCCAATTTGCACTTGGAAAATATTATTTCACGTATGGGATAAGTCAAGTATTTCCAGTGTAAATATTATCCTAATTGATCCAGCAAGGAAGTTGTGGTGGCGAATGTTTCAGTGGGCGCTGCCGTTGCTGCCAGGCAGCCAGGCTGTGTACAGTGAAGAAGTGGGTCGAGAGGTGGGAAATGCAGTTTGCCGTGACATCAGGAGACGCGCCAATTTCCTGTCTTCCCCCTCGTTCACTCGCTTTTAACGCTCTTCCCGCATAGGGATAGCAAATAGAGGTGTTGGGGATCTCTCGTGGTGCCACTCCTTACATAATTTACCAAATGGCTATTGACTTTTCCCCCACAGCATCAAGTGGGTAATCCATGTCTCTCAGTCAGTCAGGACATCATTTAGTGGGCATTAACCCTTGAGAGGTGAGGGAGGCAAGCTCTGTGTATCTCTCAAAGCCATGCTTCGCAATCGCAACCCTATACATCTGCGGAATAGGGAAAGATCATTGCGGAGCGGGGACAATGGGGGATTTGAGGAAAATGACCGGGAACAAACAGCAGTGAACAATGGGCCCTTAGTCCCAGTCAGGTTCTCTGAACTGCCTGCCATGGACCAACATTTCGACTAGGAAGTTGAGCGTCGTCGTCGTCGTCTGTGCTTTTCCCTGGGGTTTTGACCATGTCCAAATCGCCACATGAATTTTCCAAGCCCATGGTCGCAAATGTACAAGCAGAGAGGAGTTTTCGGGGGAGCAGCAGTACCAAGTACCTGTGCGGGAGAAGCGGCTCTGCGGGTGTCACACGCGGTACCTGATATACCTTCAGAATGTGGTGAACTGACCCACATGGCATTTTGCATCACACTCGCTACACTCTGAGCCGCCCGGCACCGTCACCCTCTTGGCTGTGACTCCGTCCATTTTCAGTCAAACGTTCCACCAGTTTGCCACACAGCGCAGCGTGGAGAGCAGCAAACTATATATTTTCCGCCTCCGAAGGGGATTTGTGCAAGGCGAGGGACTTGACTCCACGTGGTAACGTTTGGTGGTCATCAAAAGTCAATTGCCATTTATAAAACTGAGCTTTTGGATTTTCCGTGTGACAAAGGAAGGTTTTTAAAATAGAAATTTGTGAGCCATGTGGAAAATTGTGTGGTAATGTTGTTTTTCGGGTGGTGGGACCAAGAGGACTGTGCATATGTTCCACGAAATTCACGCGGGTCCTAATGGGCTATCGTAGGAGACAGAAGGTTCACGATACGTCATCAGTTATCGTAAGTTATTGAAACTTGTGGTCATCAAGTACTTAATATACTGTAGTTGGGAGAGTAGTTGGTGAGTTTTTCAAAGTAGTCTGCAGTGTGATGCTTTGATGTCTCATCTGAGGTTGAAAACCGTTATTTTCAAGTGTCATTTACCTGACTTCCGGCATGATTCACACTAAAATATGCAAGTACGTGCCAGTTTAGATTGTAGCATCCTAATTGTGATCTATAGTCGATCCAAGGCGACTGCATTTTGAGGGATTCCGTCTGCACAGAGCTGGAATTTGTATGCACGAACGTTTTGTCTGAATGCTTGTGTGAATGACTCTGTACGAATGAATGTCATGCTACGGTGGAATGAATACAAGGTTGGCGGAAATTTTATATTTCCGTAACTCATTTTGCATCATTTAACTATACATTTTCCGAGTTGGAGAGGACATGGAATAACTCGTAAAAATTGCGAGTTATTTTGCAACTCATTCAATCAGGTCCAGTGCAGATAATTCGCTTGCAGTCAGTCAGTCAGTCATGTGAACGTGAGAATTCTGCGAGGGGGGAAGAACAGGATTCCAATGAGTTCCCCCCTGCCCACTGTCACGGGTGGTACGAACTCATTTACTAGCAGCAGCATTCCCTAACGACGTGCAATGGCCTGGGGTGGGCTCTTTCTCATTGTCTTTTTTTCCATGCAGGTGGGCCTGAAGGACGATGATTCGGAAGCGGGCGGGAATTTTGATTATGACTCAAACAATCCGTTGAAGAAACGACGGAAATGTCGCGACGTTTTCTGCCTCCTCCTGTTCGTTTGCTACTGCACCGTGATGGTAAGTCGTAAACGAAATTTTGGGCTCTATTTAAAGCCTGTGAGGGTCTGTTAAAGACAATGTACTGTTTCCCGTGCTGATTTTGATCTCGTGATTAAGATTTTCCATAGTAATTTGTGAATGCTGCCAGCTCGGACTGTGAGTGAGTTGTGGTGGTGTCACGCAGGGCTGGGGGTCAGTTTGATCAATTGCTCGCGAGGGATGTGATAAACATAAAGTTTTCAGGGTTGAGGAAGGGGAAGAGTTAGTTTTGCGTGCCCTGAAACAATTATTTCCAGTCGGGATCACGTTTTCGTGGTGCAAATTATTTTGATATCCTCTGATTAACGCATTATTCCCAAAAATCCATATATTAGGTGGGGGTCTCCCTTTACTCCTACATGCACGGGGACTACCGTCGGCTCATCTACGGAGTGGATTCCAACTGTGATATTTGTGGGAACGAGAACAATCCCAAGAAGGGCTTTCAGCTATCTGGCAAGGACCAACGGGAATTCCCCTTCCTCATCTTCCACTATGCCGATCAGATTTACTACCGATCTCGCCTCGAGCTACCCCTCAGCACTGATTTCATCAATACAGAAATATTTTTCCTCAAACAGTGCCTCGTCAGTTGTCCTCCTGATTAGTAAGTGTGGAAGGCAACCTTGTAATAATTTCCCTCAAGGAGTTCCCTACATGTTGTGCTCATAATTTTCTTCGGGATTGCAATATAGCAAAGTGGTGATGAATCGCTGCCAACCCAACACAACGGTCTCGAATGAAACGGCTCGTGAGAACCCAGCCGAGGCCCGAATGCTCCAGTTCATCAGCGGAGCCAACCGGGACTATTTAGCAGTAAGAAAGTGTAGACGAGATGATGCACGTATCAATTAAAAGGCTGGCTCCCCCGAACGTGCGTGGGACTCACGATGAATAATTGAGAGGCGTGCGTAACACTTTGTTTATATTATCGGGTATAGGAAATTGCTGAGGACTTGGAGAACACGTGGCCGGTGCTGGTGTGGATGTGCGTAGTGTCTTTGGGTAAGTGAAAATGCGTAAAATAATTGCGTGACCCACTTCCTCCACATGGTTTTCCTCTGGGTCATTCAACTCTATGGTATGTAAGCATTTGAAGAAATCATAATAACAATAATTATTGTTGTGTCCAGGGACAGCCATCCTGATGACCCTCCTCCTGCGATCTCTGGCCGGGACCGTGGTTTGGATCGTCATCCTGGGTATCTCTGCCTCGGCCGTGTGCGGCACAATATTCCTCTGGCTCTTCTACATTTCTCTGGCGGACGAGGAGAGCAGCAGGGAAGATACTAGCGGGAGTCGGGATGGGAGTCATAGTGACAATAGTGTGTGGGGCTGGGAGAGGAATAAAAAGTTTTACACCCTTGTAGCCGCTATTTCCGCGTCCATTCTATCCGTAAGTTCCGCGGGAAGGTTGAGCGCGTGCTGGAGCTGGTTTGTTTATTTTCCTGGAGGAATTACTCCAGCGTGACCCGCTTTAGCACCAACACACATACGCCCAATTCCCAGTAGTATAGTGCCAGTTGTCGTGCGACGGGGGTGGGTGTGCTCTCATCGGGAATGTCACATTGCGTAACTCATGGGTTTTGGGGTTACTTCTGTATATGTGCGACTGCCTTCAGTTTCCTCCACTTATCCAGTATGCGTACCGAGTTTCCCCATTCCCTACACTACGCACTGTGAGACTCCCCGGCTCGCACGCAATCATCATGTTAATGAAAGGAGTTATGCATAGCTAACGACTGTGTGTTTTGTTGTGGTCCTGTATTATGTGTGTAGCTGGCCGTCCTAGCCCTGGCCATTGGGATGCGTAAACGGGTGACTTTGGTCATACGATTGTTTCAAGAAGCGGGGAAAGCCGTACATGCGATGCCACTCATACTAATCCAACCATTCTGGGTAAACCACGGGCTGGGCTCAATTTGAGATAAAATAATAATAGTAGAAAAGTGTAATGTTCTGAGCCAACTACCGTGCCGACATGGTTGTGCATATCCAAATATTTCTCGGAGTTCTTGGTAGTTTGTGTGTGTGTGTGTGTGTGTGTGTGCGTGTGTGTGTATGCAAATATATACGGCGGCAGAGGTCATTCACTTTTCGTTACGCATGATAGGCAACAACGAGTGTGGAGTGTGATTGACTGTTGGCCCTGTTGCTAAAATGCAAGTCTCCATGCACGCTGAAAGTTGGTTATTTATTTTTTGACAAGACATTCCTCGCCCTCATCCTTGTGGTGGCCGCTTCCCTGGCTCTGGGCGTGTTGATTGAGACGGCGGGTTTTGAGGAAAAGTACGTTTCCCCGGAGGAGCCCACGGAGCGCTGTAAATATGTCAAGGATGATATTATTCGGGTAATTTGGATTTGAATTGGTGAAATTTTTGAGGCGTATGTAGAGGAAGTGCGGGAAATTTTGAGGGATTTTTCTCCTCCTCCGTTGTTGTAGGTGTCCCGGTGGCTCAATATATTTGCCTTCTTCTGGTTCACTCAGTTCATCATCGGATGTCAGCATTTCATCATAGCGGGGGCCATCTCAACTTGGTTCTTTACGAGGTGAGGCTGGAGAATAATATGGGAATCGGAATGTGGGAATGCGTCTGTAAAAATAGTTGAGGTCGGCTGTTGATAGTAGGCATGGAAGAAGGAAAGGAGAGAAATCTCGACGTTCACATAGTTGTGGCCGTGCCTTGTATCGTATTGCCCTGTTCATTCCAATGCCATGCGGATTGTGGTTGTTGTTTAGGAAAAAGTCGACGGTGAAGTGGCCCATTCTGCGCACACTGGACCGACTCATAACCTACCACATGGGATCCGTAGCCCTGGGCTCTCTCGTCATTGCTGTGGTCAAGCTCATCCGGCTCGTCCTCAACTTTGTTCAGAAGCGATTGTCACAGAAAAATGGCTTCTGCCGAGCCCTGTCCACCTGCTGCCAATGCTGCACATGGTGCTTGGAAAATGTTCTCATATATTTGAATCGAAATGCGTACGTGGAAATAGGTAGGTCATGACCCGTGCTGTTTTGCATTTTGGTTTCAAGGAAACTGGGGTTTCACACTTGATCTGATGATGCATATCTGTGTGCGTGTGGAATTTCAGCGATTTATGGCCACGGATTTTGCAAGTCTGCCCGCAGTGCTTTTAATATTCTCGTCCAGAACGCCTTGCGGGTGGCAGCCATCAACTCGATTGGTGATTTCGTTTTGTTCCTAGCCAAAGCGGCCACTGTCATCGTCTCGGCTCTCATAGGCTATCAAATGCTCCAGGTAGATCTTGAAGCACATTTATTTTATTTGTATTTGTTATGTGGATTTGATTTTGTGGATTGTTGGATATTTGTGTGGAAGTGATTTATTATGTAGGAGGTTGCTCCCATCCAATATTGTATGTAATTATTATTATTATTGTTGTTTTTTGTCTGGGGTTCCAGGGGAGACCGGAAATTCATAACCTATGGATCCCACTCATGCTCGGAGCAGGTTTCTCCTATTTCATCAGCCATTGTTTCATAAGTGTGTATGATGTAAGTTGACAAAATGAGTGGAGAATGGAGACGGCGGGGGGCGGTGGCACTGAGCAGTTGTTTAGAATTTTGTTATTTTAATCATGGAATTCAAGATGGCGATCGACACGATATTCCTCTGCTTCTGTGAAGACTGCGCTCGGAACGACGGGCTGACCCGACCTTATTTTATGAGCACGGGTCTAATGGTGAGTTGACCACATGGGTACAGGTCATCGCATATCCCTTGTATGCCTTCTAACTAGGGTTTTGCTGCCTAGGAGTTTGTTAAGCAAAGTCAAGTTAACCTGAGGGAGATGTCAGCGTCAACAACTTCAGAACTGTGAAACCATGACATTTACAGATCACAGCGCTGGCGTGCGCGCATATTCGTATCGTTTATCCTCTCGAAAATACTCGCGTTTGTGATGTGATGAGCTGGACGCAAGGACTACGGCGGCGTTGCAAGAGCTCACAGGGAGGGGTTTCTTTCT
The DNA here is from genome assembly GCA_009870155.1 of Pseudobourletiella spinata. NCBI lineage: Eukaryota > Metazoa > Arthropoda > Collembola > Symphypleona > Bourletiellidae > Pseudobourletiella > Pseudobourletiella spinata. The sequence goes on along the minus strand of WJFA01002645.1, from coordinate 7,485 downwards.
GAGAGTCTGAAATCGTCTCGTGCCTCTGCACCGGTAACCAAGCCATTGTATTAGCCTTCTTATTCATTAAACTGTATATTTTAATTCACAATTTCAACTTAAATTTAAAAAATAAAGTCGAGGAAAAATGATTGTAATTGCATTATTTGAAATGAAAAAATATTTTTAACTGTACAGGCTCAAATTGATGAAAATGGGAAAATGGAGAAAATGAAGTGACAGCCGGCTATGGATAATCCAGAAAGAAGGGCTCTTCAAATATAGTTAACTGATCGGATCAGTCGCGCTTACGCGCAGCTGTGATTTAATTGTCTTGGATAGATCATAACGCCTAAGAGCCTGGATATGTGTTAATAATTTTGAAAATGTTTTTGAAGTTAAAAAACGTTCTGTACAACAACTGGCGGGATGAATCGAGAATAGTTATTTTACTGGACTTGATTTGAATTGTACAGAAAATTTTCTTTGCTCGTCGGCTCTTCGATTTGGGTCACTACTAATTTTTGTCGCTACTGTATGGATAAATAACGACGTTTGTGTACACTTGGAATTTTTCATCTGGCGTTGTCATAGTTCACTTCCTCGTCCCACTCCAGATGCTTACACTACAGCATTGATTCCTAGGAGGTCTTCAACCCTTGACAAGTAGGAGTAGTCGCGGGCGTTGGCAAGTCCCTTGAGAACACAGGCGCTCAGGGCACTTCGGTTCAAATTCATATGCGCCGCATCGAACCACTCATTGTTCTCCCCGTCGTAGCACTCCACATATGGGATAGTCGTCGTTCCTAATGATACATAAATTGGACCCAGTTATACTATCCCCTCGAAAAGGTTCGAAGAAAATTTTTAAACCCGCCGGAAATCACCGTTGAATCCACCGATGACAAAGATCATGTCATCCACAACGACTGAGGCGAAGTTACTCCTCGGACTGGACATGTCTGCGATGGATGTCCACTCCCCGGGATTCTGCGGATCGTACTTCTCCGCCGTATTGAGCCTATTGAAGCCGTTGAACCCCCCGATGGCATGGAGACACCCATGGTAGGGAATGAGACTCACTCCACTGCGCAAGCTTCTCATTGCATGAATGAAGGTCCATTGGTTCTCCTACACAGTTAAACAGGGTCAGGGTCAGCCTGGCATCTAACTCCCATTTCTTCAGTTGCTCACAAAAAAAACGTTTTTGACTCAGGTTTAGGGCGGGAAGAGCTACTTGTGCCTTACAGCAGGGTCATAGGTCTCCACACTGTTCAGTACTTCCTGCCCATTGAAACCCCCGGCAACGTACATTTTCCCGCCGAGGGCACAGGCACTGGCATCCGAGCGCTGACGATTCATCGGGGCCACCAGCTCCCACTGGTTCTCCGCCGGCGTGTACTTCTCCACGGAGGCCATCCGACCGCGTCCATTGTAGCCTCCCAAGGCATAAATATGCCCACCTACACGGAACCAGGCAGACTAAGGTTCAGATCAATGGCGGCCTTAATTCCTCTCATGCGAGTCGTCCTGTGGCTGTCGTCCGACTTACCCAATAGGCAGCAACTCACGTAGCAGCGGGGGTAGTACATGCAGGCCTTCTCCGTCCAGACGCGGCTGGAGGTGTCGTAGCAACGGACGGTGTTGAAGTGGTCATGCCCGTCGAAACCGCCGATCATGTAGATGCACTTGCCCAAGGCTACGAGCCCGTGGTAGGCTCGCGGCGTCACATCTGCTGCATTAGTGATAAACCAACGATCAGCTCTGTGTGTGAACAGAAACCATACAGAATCCATTACGAATCCCCGTCGCTCTCCCTCCCATTACTTATGGGGGAAAGTAAAATAGAAATGAAAAGAAGAGAATTTCATTCCGTTACCGGGAATCATAAGTTTCGACAAAGCTCGTGGGACTTCCAGCACTCCAACCTCCGATGCAGAAAACAATCTCATGCGGCACTCTTGGACGGGCCAAGGGATCGTTGAGATCAATCTCAGTCCCATTCCGAGAATCCATTTGAGCGAGGAAGATGGAGGCTTCGTACAGCGCATTCTGAGCCGCCTACGAATCCACATCCCAAAGGATCCACACCCGCCAACAACAAGGAAACTTTTGGAACAGCACTACTAGCCAATTTACTACGGCATATACTTACTATGTTATTCGCCACGAGGGGCCACTGGAGGACGACGGTGGTGAAAAAGCGGTAGCTCATGAGACCGAAGCGGACACAGTGAAGGAGTTCGATGACACGGTCCGCCCGACTCTTCACATCGTGCTCCACCCACTTCCGCACGGCAAGGAAGACCATTTCCTCACTCCGGACACTGAGCAAATCATCCCGCAGGAGGTCCTCCACCTCTTCGAATGCCAACTCGACAAATTCCGGCACTTCCACCAGCTCCTTGAAGTTCTGAAGTAGGTAGAGTCGAGCCTGGTTCACTAACTCGGGGCAGAAGTAGGCTTTGGCCAGCTTGAAAATGTCTATACAGTTGTCAGTTTTTATCTCACTCAGAAGGAAGGTGGCACACTGCTGCATGAGGAAAGGGATATTGAAATTCTCGGCAAAGGGAAGGATTTGACGGACATTGCCCTCGTTGATGTCACAGCCGCCGGTGTAGGCAAACTCGAGGTAGGTTCGAAGGGCATTGGACGGGACCTCCGACAACACTAAATTGTTCCCCTGGCCCCTCCGACTGGAGTTGAGGAAGAGGTGACGGAGTTTTGTACTCCCCGCGCAAACGAGTGCCACGTGGACGTTGAATTCCTTTGAAAAACAGTTCAAAATAAATGTACCAATGTGCTGCTCAGGCCGGAAAAACACAAATAAAACGGGCAAACACGGCTAAATTTAAATAGTTCTTATAATAAGTAACATTATTTAGTCCTTTAAATTTAGCGCGCGAACATCCGCAGCCCGAAGGCCAAGACTCAAATGAAGAATTTTGAATTTTTGTTTTTTTCGGACTCACGTCGCCGTCCGCAGATTTGAGTTTGCCATCACAGAGTGTGTCCGCACTGCGGAATTCTCTCCAGACTGTGGGGTAGTCCAAACCAATGCATTTTTCTATGCACGTTCCCCGGCGGCGCTTATTTCGATTCAATTTCCCGGGCTTTTTGGAACTGTTGCAGGCCAGAGATGATTCCTGGGTTGGAATCGTTGGAGATCCTTTGCGTTGGTTGATGGAACGTGAGCGGTTGCATTTCTGACGCTTGGCTGTCTCCATCACTCCAAAAATGACGGATCGCACCCCCACCCGTTCTCCCCCAATGCTGGACGTCGTATCGGAGTGAAGGAAGTTGAACAACAATAGAAACGGTATCAATTAAAATTGTGGGCAACAGAATAATCGTGATGAGTTTTGCATGCTTCCATTGTGTGTGTACCTGGGCAGATCCGGAACAGGAATGGACGTGACTAAAACTATATCTGAGCGTCGTTTGTTTGGTGTACAGGACTGGGTGAAAAAGAGGTGCTGACCTGAATCACATTAATTTTGCGTCGTCAATTAAACTTGCCGGAGAAACAGGTCAACTTGTCTGCGTCATCTCCGCACTGCCAGCTAAATTCAGCGCTGGAACTTCACAGTAGAGAGAGAGCAAGTACAAGTTGGAAATATGCAGCAAATTCTTAACGAACGTACTTCTCAGCGAAACAGTTCAAAACCAGTCCATGGATGTCAACTGTCAATGTGATGACTCTGACATGGGGATGAATGTCAAATATGGCTCCTGATATGAACGAGCATTTTTCCCATTGGCTCGCGATAACTTCACTTTAAAGTGTGAGGGACTAGAGGTATGAGTTAAAGAGAAACTTCCTCCTGTACACACAATCTTGGGAGAAAGAAAAAACAGTTTTTTTTTAAATTATAAAAATGTTAATCTACTTATGTACTACTACAGCTGAAGCTAACCTAAATCCAAGGGGGGATGCGGGGCGGGCTCAAATTCCTCTGCTTTAAATAGTTGTTGTTGTTGTTGTATTGTAATTGTAATATTGGAAAATCATCGACCTCTAATTCTAATTTAACAAGGCGATAATAATTTGGAGCCCAACATTGCCGTACTCCCCATGGCAATTTTCGTAATGGCTTCATGTTTTATAGAGCTAGTAATTATTGACATTGACATGTTTATGATGTTGAATCAGTCGACGTCGAAACTGGAAATCCATCGTCGATGCGCCTAATCGTACACCGAATTGGGGGAAAATAGTAGAAAACAGAACCTGTGCCAAACACTACAGAATGACTGTATATTTTTTCGTTAAACTATTGTCATTTCCGACACAATAATGATGCGTTTGATCCACGTAGCTTGGTGACAGTCACACTGCGGAAAGATTGCAGTTAGTAATTTTTTCAAGAAATATAATTCGGCAACAATAATGATCACCACATTATAACTATTGAAAAAATTATTAATTATTAATAAGTATCAAGAGTATAGCAGTAATTGATAACTTGTCACATTAATTTATTTCAACAGTTACAAAATACAATTCCAAATATGACAAAAAAATTAATGTACAACTAGTTTGCTTTTCAGTCTCTCACAAACATCTCCACCCTTCTCTTTGGAATTCTCCAATTTGGCAATTCGACTTCCAAACTGCATGGCTCTCTTGGGAAACAGGGCCAAGTGGATATTTTCCTCTCCAAAGAGTTCCAGTGCCGTGGCACGAAGCAAGATTTTCTCCCCCAGTCCACGAGGGAACAGAGGACAACATTTGACCCAGGGGTCACATTCTGTGCAAAGATAACGGACCACACTCTCATCCAAAAAGGGGATTCTGGGGCAGACGCCGTGGCTAGCGATAATTCGGTTGTCCCGACCGATATTCCGCATGGATATCCTATCGATATCCTCCTGCATTTCGTCCACCAACCCCGTCCAGCCCCGATTCTCGAACGCTGACCTATGCCTAGAGTAGCCTCCGAGCAATTCATCCGCACCGCTGCCGACAAAGATTATTCGGGCCGGTGACTTGTAGTGAGACGTCCTCTCCGGATCATCCTCTGATCGAATTTCTCCCACTCCTCGAGCAGCAAACCACAAACAGCATCCAATGGAGTCATCAAGAACACTTTTGAGCGGGGAAATTAAATCCAGGACGCACCTGTCACGAACCTTCGTCACTTCCGTTTTTACAACATTGGCTTGAACAAAATTGAGCCGCAGGCCGCGCGGGGCAAAAATCCCATGTAAAACTCTGAAGGATTGAAGTCCCGTAACTCTGTCAGGCACACTGAAGTCTGACTTTTCGTCAGAGCCAAAAGCCACATTGACTAAATCCAAACTGTCTCCATCTTGTAAAACTTCACAGATGAGAAATCCGAGCACAGTTGAATCCAAGCCTCCGGAAAATAAGATGCTAATTTTTGAATGTTCACAACGAGGCACTTCAGTACCTTCACGCTGAAGCAACATACACTGCTTGCAAAATGGGGGCTTCAATTCCACTCTCTTCCGCACGGCGGTCCTTAGTTTACTCAGAAAGCCACCGATGTGTTCCTGAAGTATTGAGCGAGCGCTGATGAGAATCTGGTGATCGGGGAGACCAGCCTCGGACAAACTTTTTAACTCGTTTAAAATTCTATCCGTACCAATAGTATTGGGAAGACTCCTCAATGCTGTACTTACACTTGGGCATACGGACCGGGAAATGATGGAGCTCAAGTTGAGCCTTTCACGCACAAATTCTAAAAATCTATTAGCACTCTGGTACAAGGAAGTTCGGCGGACTAAACACGCCCACGGATACAGTGTAATTTGGAGCGTCTTCAAATCTAGGCAAAAAATACCCCCGGACGGGATCTCAATCACATCCCCATCTTCACTGAACGGAGTCACAGAACTAATAAAAAACCCGCTAGTATCAAAACTACTTGACAGTAGTAAATTGGATCTACCAAACACATCTCTACCAAACCACAATCTATTTTTATCACTTTGAAACAGAATGAAGGCAAACGGTCCTTCTATCCGCGAAAATAACTCGATAAATTCCGTGTCATCCTTAGAGCTTTGAATTTGTTCAAAGAGGTGCACTCCGTCATTCTTGTTCGGTGGCAAGGGCGAGCCATCAACAGAGTAGATGTCACCGTTGAAACAAAATACAGGGGGCTGATGACCTTCTGATGCCACCAGTGGCTGCTCTTGAATACCTGACCCCTGAGTCCATAACGTGTGGCCGGTCAATCTTGCTTTATAGTTTTCAAATGTCATCACAATTTCCGAGAAGCTGTCCGGTCCTCTCATTCCCAGTAGCTCACGAGTTTTTTCCTGTATGCTACCTTGAGGAGTACAAAGAATTGTCCCGCTGTTTACCTGCAATTAAAAACGGACAAAGTGTTGAAGTAGTGATGTAGTGATGATCAGCTACTCATCGAGCGCAACGCAACAGTGGTCATACGTGTTTAAGCTTGAATTTTGGAGCAAGATGAAGTTTCCATGAAAAATGTTTTTGGACTAGAATTTATAGGATTTTAGTACCTCCCCAGCGCTGTTTTGACCCGGTGTTGGATGTACTCGACCCCACTCACTTATCTCGCAAAATATTCCACACATTTTGTGGCTGCAAGTCGTCACACCGGCGAAGACCAGTTGCAGTTAATGAACGTGGATAACACCGCTAGTATTGATGGGATTCATCCTATTTAGTTTCAACAATTCAGTTCAGTACAAAATATATTTCGAATGTTTCAGAAAAAGCTGAAGAACTCGTTTTTTTCGATACAGCATGGATTTATTTCTAAGCACATGGAATAGGAGTCAAGATGCATGATTCCGTAGGAAAACTGGACAGGAAAAACCGCTGCACACCCACGTGCTCTTTTGATCCACCAATGCCATCAGATTGGCATCTTTTCTTCCCGATCTCTTCCTCGCGTTCCCCCACTAACGTTTCCTCGTTTTACAATAAAGTGCTAGTGAGTGAGAATTCAGGGAGAATTCGGTTTTTTGCATAGAAATGTTATTAATTGTACATAGAGAAGCACAACTACGTTAATTTGAAGTTTTTTTAGTGCTACCTATTAAATTCTACTCATAGTTTCCCATGTTAATTCTCATAAATAATTGCCATGATTTTTCTGGTTTCACAACGAGCATTACTTTATTTTTTGAGAGCAACACTGCGCCAAGCGCAGTGTCTCAAATTTTCCCACAGTTTCAGGCAGAGCCATAGATTTACTGCATGTGACACTATACTCGTTCCATTTTCATATCGCTTGCTCGGGCATCAGCTAGGTCGGTTATCCAGTCAAGTGCTAACAGCGCTGGAGACAATAGCTGGCGGACGCTGCGGTTAGTTTTTCCGAAACTAACAAGTATGACGAAATTCTTGATAAAATTGACCCCAAATTAACGTAATAGTCGACAGTTTCTGAGTTTCAACGTGAAAAAAAACGAAGCTCTATCACGGAATACTGGATGCGCTTACATGTGAGATTTGGAGCAGCTTATAGACTTCCTCGGAAGTTAGCTATAACGGTAGCAAAG
>WJFA01002644.1:0-15197 GCA_009870155.1 Pseudobourletiella spinata | reverse complement strand
CGTACCGTAGCATAGTTAGAGGTACACAAAAGTCGTCTCACTTGTCTGCCCCAGTCAGTAGTGTGCATGTTTTTGCATGTGTGAATGCATATGTTTTCCGACGACCGAAGGTAAACTGTCACTTGTGTGTGCGTGTGTCCATGTAATTTGGGTGCAGTACGTGTGTGTGCGAGTCTATGTAATCGAGTTGCTGGACGTGTGTGTCTGCCTGCGTTTGAGTACAGTGTTTGCGTGCTAGCGTTAATGTGTGTGTGTGTGTGTGTGTGTGTGAATTTTGTAAAGTACGTGTATCTTGGAGTCAAGTACGCGTATGTGTCTGGGTATAGCACGGCGAGGGTAATGACTATCCCAGAGCTAATAGTAATGCTACTACTACTACAAAGTAATGCACGGTCTCTACTAGTGGGATGAAATGGACAGGATCCATTCATTCTGGTGGTCAAGCTAGGACGTAAACCATCGCCTCCTTGCATGCTCGATTCTAAAGTTCACAGAGCACTTTGTTAGGAGAGTCCCACACGTTATCATTATTATTATTATTATAATAATAATATTATTATCAAATTATCTCACTACTTTTAGGTGATATGTAAAGTGGAGGAGCTAACTCTCAGAGGACTGGAACTGGGCCCATTCATTATAGATGAGTAAAGTACAAGCAGTACAGGGGTCTCTATAATATTCACGCGTGTATACAAGAGGCGGGCTTACGTATCATCGTCTGATCGTCACCACCATACCATCATCATCAACATCAGCCGCTCCTGCTCCGCGTGCTATTTTTACAGCATAGGGATCCACAGCTCCATATAAATACGCTGGGGTTGGGTGAAATCAGTTCTAATGAACGCTAGTTCCTTCAGTCATAAACAGTGAAGCGGTACAAGAAGACGTGTCCTGTCTGGAAGTAAACATTATATAGAGTTGTCATCGGTCAGCGGAGACTGATGTACGCTTTCTTACAGCAACAACTTCTTACACTCTTGTGAAGTGAACTCTTTAACTTGCATACACACAGGCAATTGGTGTTTGACCAGTTTTTTGAACATTTTGAAGTGCGGAAAGTGGGAAGAGGGGAAGCTTCGATTGTTCTCTCGTACGTAGGCTCATTGGGAACGCGGAACAGTCAGTCGTTGAGTTTGACGGAACCGGCACATTTCTTTACGAGACAATTTGTATTTTGAAATTGGAAAAAGGTAAGCGGTTCGAAAATATTCTGTAGTTATTTTTTAGACTAGAGTTGGAAATTTCGCCTGGTTTTCAAATTGGAAATTCTATTCTCAATTTTATTGAGATTTGGTAGTGGGCATTAGGTATCAATTTGTAGTCCTCATATTAGCAGTAGTTCCACTTCCGGATTCCCAATCCGGATGCACAGCAGCAGCCTCTGACTTTTATTTGCATCAGTTACTCATAATTTCACAGTGAGTTCCTCTGACTTTACTTTCCTTTTGAGTTTCTATACGAATACCAACTCAACAGTTGGTGTCACCTGGAAAGTTTGTTTATTTTTTTTCCATTCACGCTCCACCCTGCCATGGTGGTTGGATCTTAATTATTATTTTGGTTATCTCACAATAAGGGTTACTAGGAGCTGGGAAAAAACTCTATTGTGAACTCCGTAGGATGGTTGACCATTCTGTCCTACCGGTCATATCAGGGTATATAGGATATATGAGGTTCAGGCCTTTGATTCTCATTGGTGGCCGCCACATCTCGCCATCCATCCTCAGGTTCACAACAGCAGCAACGTGTGGATCTCGTGCCAAGTTTTTCTCATTTTCCTCTGTATGTGCCATTTGCTCGCGTGTTCTTGTGAAAGCCCGTCGTGTTCTTGCGGCATCTTAAAAATTGGGCACGGCAGCGACTCCCAGTCAGTGTATTTTGTAGCACCTTCCATGTCGTCACTCCTCTCCGTATACTTACCATACAAATGGAGGTTGTCGAGTGTATGTGTAATGTGTATAGTCATATCTTGTTTGTATACATTGGATGATTCATCCAACATATCATCATCATCCGACCATTCATATTTTAAGGCGGAATGAGTCTACCATGTATCCACACTGCAGCCAGTATTGCACACAGCCAGACCCGCGGAATTGGCTATGCGGTGAGCTTTGGCATTTGGCACACGGGAAAGAAATACCGGAGCAGACGTGCGTACACGCCGCCGCTCCTCTCACATATCCCAGTCACTCCAGAGTGTAATGACAGTCTCAAGCGGTGGACTGATATCTGATATTTTTAACACTGCCCTTGATCCTCAACGTCCTTGTGGCATAGCCTATTATTCTGTGAATCATCATCAAGGTATATAGCCATATCTTCTGCATCATATTATTGTATACATGATAAACATCATCATCATCATCATCATCCTCGTCGTCAATCGCGGGGGAAGTCATAGGAAAGGAACGTGGAATTGTGCTGACGTGGGGTTAGTCTCATTAGTCGTATAATGTTGTTGTTACACGTACAAGCGTCGTCCGACATCGTATGATGTTAGTTGGGGGGGTTCCACGGCTGCGTCAGAGAGCTATGCTCGCTCATACCCGTTCCTGCTGTTGAACTTCAGGGGAAAAGATAAAATGCTTAACAGGAAAAGGTTTGCAGGGTTTTTTGTGTTGTTTGTATTTTTTCAATGTATCGGGCTCCTCACTGTTTATTTGACTTCAAGTGGTGGCAGCGCACTACACTTGCATATGCATCTCAATATTATTGATTGCTAACTGGCTCTTAGTTTACCTTCTTCAGGTTATACATACTGGAGGGAATGACAGCGGTGTTTTTGTACTGACAGTTGAAGATAAGCAGGAGGAACTGCATCAGTCAGAGGCGGGTAGTATAGTCGTAGCATGAATCCTGTCCACGCCACTTTGAAAATTGCCAATTGGGGAGGAACTAAAAAACGACTGACGGACTGTGAGCGTGGGAGGAAGTGAGTGGGATTCGGCGAGGAGCTTTTGGCGTCATGAGCAGAAACTGGTCTGGATTCATTGTGGGCCGTGGCAGTGTGGTGGTGAAGCGGAATGACACTTCCACGCCTCTGATTGAAACCACTGGCAGTGCCAAGTTATGGGGAAACTATAGTGACCACATGGTCTCCCTTGTTCTGGGAATGCAGTTTTCAGTACTGGTGTATTATTATTATTTTTATTATTATTATCCATACATGCTTTTGTGGGAGGCTTGGAGGAGCACCAAGTCCATTGTGGTCTATAACTCAAGTTTGCAGCTAGCAATGCTACCAGTGCACTATAGACCACCATGTTATAATGGCTACACTCATATGTACTAATATTTATAGACGCTTGACGCCTTCCAGGAGATAAGCCACTGGTTGCGCCGGCCGGGTTGGATAAAAGTGTACTATGCATGCATGTATACATATAATTGGGAATGAGTCAGAGTTTTTCTTGAGCCCTGCTCTATGGTCTGGCTAGATCTAGTGAACCGTTTGCGGTATTTAGAGCGCTCATCACACAGCCTTGAGTCCCCAAGACTTGTGTAAAAGTTTCAGGGACGAATTATGATGATGAGCAAGTCTCCACACTAGTACTACTACTACTACTACTACTCTTTTTTTCCGCTCACATACTCCTGGGAAAACCACACATGACTGCCATCAACTGGATCCGATGGGATGGGTCAACTGACAGAAACTGGAATTTTACCCTCGACATGCCGTGGTAGTAGTAATAGGCATAGTAGGCATATTGAGAGGCACAGGCGCACGGAGATGAGCCGGGCTGGCAAGTGGTAATAAAAAAATTATTATATATATGTATGTGTATGCACATACGTGGATGCATGTTGAGGACGGTTAGGATTTTTTGGCAATAATATATATAAGCAGGCGCACACAAGGGGGCTTTGGGAATATGGTAATAATGATTGCACAAGGATTATTTGAAGATGACAGGAGTCTTGGTCTTGGATATGAAGGAGGTGATTGTTGCTGGGGTTGCTGCAGAGGTTGCCTAGGTGGCTGGCTGGCTGGCTGGTTGACTTGACTAGGGTCAATGATTCCCCCTATGGCTGGCACAGGCACACCTCGCACACCATTATTACCAAGCACTTTAGCGAGTGTGTGTGTGGATGCATGGGTGGAAGTGGAACTTGTCCTCCATTGTTGTTATCATATGGAAAATCATGTTGAATGTTGAACCTCGCACAGGCGGCTAATTCCTGTGCGCATTAAATATATGTATGTATTATGAGTGTAGGACGCAACAGATTTAAGAGTGCAATATTACAATATGTGAGTGAATACTAAAAGATATGCATATATATATATTTTTTTCTTTATTCCTCCCTGTCTTTTAAGCTTGTGAACTCTTGGATCCCGAGTCAGTATGCCGTCAATTTCCCAGATAGACGACGGGATGCCGGTTCTCACCAACTTTGCGTACAAGAAGACTCAGAGCAACGATAACGAGCGTTTTCAAAATGGGATCAGCAATGGACTGAATAACAAGCATAGTGATGCGGATAACTACCTGTTCTGCAGTGAGACGGAGTCCAATGGGAATAACTATATTGGGAATGGGCTCACAAATGGAAATAGTAATGGACATCTCATAACCAATGGGGAGCTGGACGGACGGAGTTTCTCATCCTCACCCTCCCCATCCACCTCGTCCGATTCAGAGGTATGGCTGGTATTGGTCTGCGTAAATAGTAAATTGTTCCCTCTGAGTACTATTGTTTTACTTTACTTAACGCAGCACTTTGTATTGTAGGCCCGGTACAGCGGGGTAATTACAACAGTTTGCTACTGTACTACTAGAGTTGAACGCGCGCGGACCAACTTGGGTTTTTCCCCGGGAAAACTACTGCTACTGTCGTCAGCTGCGTAGTAGTAGTAGTAGTAGTAGTTGTTGTTGTTGTTGCAGTTGGGTAAATTAAATAGTGCTCACGAAGCGGTATGTATATAATTGCCGATTCTGGCGGAATTCTGACCGTGAGCTCTGAGCTCGCTATTGATTTCCCCCTTTTGTCGTTCTGGGAGAAAGAGAGAATTTTAGCGAGTTTGCTCGCCACTCACTCCTTCTCCTTGGTTTCGTATGGGAATTAATTCTAAAGGAATTATTTGTGTGTGTGTGTGTGGACGTGCTTGAAATTGTCCAGTCCTTTCGGACTGGGACAGTGCAGAGGAGCGGACTTACACACACACGTACAAACACATGCGAAAACTTGGCACGAAATACAGTTGGATTCCCGACCAGCAGGCAGAGTTCTGTTCCCAACAACTCTCACTCGCCTGGGTGTAGCCTTGGCTATTACCGTAGTACCTGAATTAGACGGGCGTAGTGTGAGCATGGGTTAGAGTGTTTTGGGAGAGCGGAGGAGCCTTGAAAGTAGAAATCCTGGCTCATATTTGGAGACCTCTCAGATTATATAGGGGGATTGTGGCGTATTAGTGAAGGAAAGATGATGGGGAAGGAGTTTTAGAGTGTAAATTTGTCACAGTCTCTGGCTGACTTTTGAGCGTGTTGTGTGAGAGTTGTGAGAGTGAGGTTTCTCCGGTGACTGTTATATACAGTTTCAGCGCCGTCAACGCCAACAACAACGTCACTCATCAACATGTAAACAGAAATAGTGTGTACTTTTAGAAGAGATAGGGGAAGATTTATTTATTTACGCCATGAAATTATCTCCTCATTCTTCCTATCCTTTCACATTTAATTTTCTTCCCCGGGCTCTGTTTTGAGTTTTTTGAGAGTTGTTGAGAAAGTTTTAAAGATTTATTAGTATTAATGGCAGCCGAAGAGTTTGTAGGAGAAATGTCACGGCCGCCATCGAGCGGCGATGAGTTTGTTGCTGTGGAATCCTTGGGGAATTCCTGGCCGGAATGGTTCACTTTTTTTAACGAGCCCATCACCACCACCACCAGCAAACCGAACAGTGGTAATACCAAGTTTGTCCGCACTTCCAACAATAATCTGGTACGTTACTACAATAATACTACACGTCCTAGGAGAACTTTTTTTCACGTGAGCCAAGTCCTCCGTCCCACCTCATTAAAAAAAGGAACAGTTATTCAGGTCCAACTGTCATGCAAAATGTGATAGCTGTACTTTGCCGTGCCGGTTAAGGGAGTGTTTAGAAATATTTTAATTCTACCAAATGAGCAACAACAACAATAGTAGCAACAACGTGGCAAAAGTTACATTGCAGTTCCGCTCCGCGCTCATTACAATAATCATAATAATAATAATAATAATAGCAATTATAATAGTAGTCGTATTATTTCAAAGTTGATTTGGGATGGAAAAAGTAAGATGCTTTAGCTAACCAGTCCCCTCGTTTGTTCACTATTATTTCAGTCCGAGGTGAGGGCCACACAGATCAAAGTTGTCAGTGTGGACGGGAATAACAAGTCCTCCATCATCAAGTCCACCAATAGCCCCCTTCTCACTCTCGAAGGGGCCTTGAAGAAGGATGCGGAACTGAGCCACGATGATACCTTTACCACCACAGACCCCAGCCTTCAGTGGAAGTTGACGGGGAAGACATACCTGAATGGTGAGTAGTAGTTGATTAGAGGGCAATGGAGTGAATATTTATACGTGATTACTGTTGTGGAAAGGAAATCAATCATTACGGAGGGGAAGTTCGCTCAAATTGAACAAAATCCAGGCCTTGAACCTTGCCCAAGTTTACCATGGCAGGAGAGAGAGAGAGAGAGAGAGAGAGGAGTCGTCGGGATGGTGATGATAATTGCCATCGCGTGGTGGTGGTGGTGGTCACCATGACCAGACCAGTCATCTCTTATATTAGCTGTGGATATGTGGTCGCGTGCAGTTGAGCGAGGGTTTAATTAAAATTCTAGTTCGTAATGAGTGATGGTGAGATGATTTGATGGAAGATCTGATCATGAGCCTTAATTTAATTTGACGAGAGAAAATAGGAGGACGAGGATAGTTGACCAGAGGGCAGTATTATTCCTTGCCAACGGCGCGATCTCAGCCGCCGCCGCCGCATTATTAGTGTTTTAGGTGATAGAGCTGACGTGTGTCCAGTGACCGTTGTACTCTCGTAAAACTCCCCATTGCCACCCCATGCCCAAATGTATATGTGGTTCGTGGAGATAACGTAATAATAGTATGATTGCAAAGGCAAGTTGAATCTTGAGTCCACACAACACGTCACATATATAGGAGATGAGACTCTGCTGGATCACTCATGGACTGGGTGATCGAGGAAGGTCAGAGACCAGGAGGAGGAGGCTGGCTGGTGGATGGGGGGAGAACCTTTGTGGAAGGGAACCAAAGGGTTATCATCCCACATACCAGTTCCAGCCAATTCCATGGAAGATAGAAAGAGGAGAGGATCCATCCAACGGATCGGAACATGTAAACATGAAGATTATTATTATGATGTGAGAAGCGCCACGCATAATTTTGGGAGACGGCATGTAGGGTTATGTTGGTTAAATAACTGACTTGCTGTCGTCGTCGTCGTGGTCATGATGGGTGGAAAGTGGAACCACTCTCCAGTCCTGTTATTACCGACCACACGTTACGTTCACCACTACAACTATGCAACTGCGTAGGCAGAGCCAGTGACTCGGAACGGACAATGTGTGTAAAAGTATGCGACCAGAGCCACTTTTTCCGTCTACCTGCGGCAATAGGGATGCCTTCACATAATATTAGTGGAATGTGTTGTTGGTGAAGGAGGAAGGGGTAGAAAAACTATCCTTGAACCTGCTCAGGAGCTTCTTCTGATTTAGTGAGTGAGTGGGCTGTGCAGTAGCTCCGTGTGGAATCTGTCTGGATAGGTTCATCTTGGTCTGGGTCCAGCCTCGTGTCTGTCTGGCTGCCGATGAGCTTTTAGTAATGCATATTATATTCATGCGTTGGTTCTGGGGAGACTATGAGGAAAATACGGGCTGTATTGCAGTGATTGATGATAGGGGGAATGACAGAGCGGGGATACATACTGAAGTGTTCATGTAATAGGAAGGTCCTGCCCTTCTTGTTGATCTTTTTTTTTCGTGTGTGAGGAGAATGAACCTGAATGAATGATTCCAATGTGCATTTCTTTTTTTGTGTGACTTTTTCAGGCCCGGATCAGATCCTTCCCTCCACGGCAGTGCACACAAGCCAGCCGGATGGGGCTACCCGAATTGCGGGTGGGGACGAGCCCGCAGCCAAGAGACAGCCAATCTCAGTGCCGACCATGTTGAGACTTGCAGCGGAGAAGGCTCCGGATCGCGTTGCCCTCAGTGTGAAACGGGATGGGGAATGGCAGAAATGGACTTATAAGTGAGTGGGATTATGAGATTACGACCACTACTACTGTAATGTGTGAGATTGTGGAGCTGTTTGACAAAGGGATGATGAGATTTGTA
This sequence comes from Pseudobourletiella spinata, assembly GCA_009870155.1. Classification (NCBI taxonomy): domain Eukaryota; kingdom Metazoa; phylum Arthropoda; class Collembola; order Symphypleona; family Bourletiellidae; genus Pseudobourletiella; species Pseudobourletiella spinata. Next base: position 6,835 of record WJFA01002644.1, on the reverse strand, counting down.
GTGGGAAAAAGTGGTGGGAATGATGCGTGAGTTTGACGAGTATCGTCCAGGCAGATCGTGTAGGCGACGAAAAAGATGGGAGATGATGCTGTTAATTCCCAGCTTTTGAATGATGTCAGACAGTGACTCGCACTAATAGTAACAATAATAATAATAATAAGGATAATGAGGAACTGGAAAATTGAGCACAGTGCTGGAGGCGTATGAGCTTATATTGACTAATTTTAAACTGGTAATTCCAGGCAGTACTACAATGACGTGCGGACGGTTGCAAAGGCATTCATTGCGCTGGGATTGGAGCGCTTCCACTCCGTCTGCATCCTCGGCTTCAACACTCCAGAGTGGTTTCAGGCGGACCTCGCCGCTATTTTTGCTGGGTAATAATAAAAAAGATTTTATCCTATTCATAGCTCTTGGTTGAGGATAAAGTCTCTCACTTTATTTGTTGCTGTCCAAGTTTATGCGTGTGTAATAATGATGGGTTTTTTTGTGTGTGTGCAGAGGTTTCGCCGCCGGTATTTACACGACCAACTCCGCCGAGTCCTGTGCCTACTGCGCCAATGACAGCAAGGCAAACATCTACGTCGTGGAGGATGACAAGCAATTGGCGAAGATCCTGGAGGTCCGTGACCAGCTACCTGACTTGAAGGCCATTGTTCAGTACACGGGGGAGCCGACGGTGGAGGGAGTGATCAGCTGGTCCAAGTTGCTCATGATTGGGAAGGAGCAGGATGATAAGATACTGGAGGACAGATTGAAGCAGATTGCCATCAATCAATGCTGCACTCTGATCTACACTTCGGGGACGACGGGGAATCCCAAGGGAGTCATGCTGTCTCACGATAACCTCACTTGGACCTCCTCCGTCATGGCGCAATTTTTCAACTTCCGAGACCTCATGGAGGAGTACATTAGCTACTTGCCCCTCAGCCATGTGGCGGCCCAACTGGCGGATATCTATTGCCCCCTGAGCTGCTGTGCCACCGTGTACTACGGCGACAAGAATGCCCTCAAGGGATCCCTGATTGAAACGATGCGGGAGATCAAGCCGACCAAGTTCTTGGCCGTGCCCAGGGTGTGGGAGAAGATGTATGAGAAGATGATGGAGATTGGAAGGGGGACGACGGGGGTGAAGAAGTCCATTGCCACTTGGGCCAAGGCGAAGGGTCTGGACTATAATATGAAGAGGATGAACGGGGTGGAGAACCCGGAAACGCTCGGATTCAAAATTGCCAACAAGTTGATCTTGACGAAAATCCGGGATGCGCTGGGACTCACTCGCTGTGATCTTCACCTCTCTGGGGCAGCTCCGATCTCTCAGGAGATTTTAAAATACTTTATGTCACTTAATATCGTCGTTACGGAGGTGAGAATCTTCGAAATTTGAATTACTTAAAATTTTGGGAGGAATTTATCAATTGCTAAATATTTCGTGTTTTTTTAAATATTCCAGATTTATGGAATGAGTGAGTGTACTGGACCTCACTGTTCGGCCATTGAAAAAACTATGGGATTCCGACTGGGAAGTTGTGGACGAACCCTTCCGGGGATGACCACCAAGATTTTCAATCCCGACCACACGAGCAATGGGGAGATCTGCATGGCGGGACGGCACGTTTCCATGGGCTACCTGTTCCAACCCGAGAAGACTGCGGCCACGATCGATCGCGAAGGGTGGTTGCATTCCGAAGATGTAGGCCATGTGGACAAAGACGGATTCATCTTCATTACGGGCAGACTGAAGGAATTGCTTATCACCGCCGGCGGTGAAAATGTCGCTCCAGTCCCCATTGAAGACAGAATAAAGCACGAGCTCCCCATCATAAGTCAGGCACTTGTTCTCGGCGACCGCCTCAAGTTCCTCTCCGTTCTCCTCACTCTTAAGGTAATAATTGTCCCACCCATCAATTCCCTTGGTTCAAATTATCTACCAAGTTTGTAATCATAATCACCTCCACTTCCACACCATTACTCCCACAGTTAATCATGGCATGATCACTTATTTCTTTGTTGTTGTTGTAATTTCTCACAGACTGAAGTTGAAAAAGAATCCCAAGAACCCCTGGATAAACTGCTTCCCTACACGAAAGAATGGCTAGAGAATAATGGACAATGTCACGTGGACACCGTTCAGGACGTTCTCCACGAGCTCTACACGAAGAAGAACCAGAATGTAAGTATCATTAGCTGTTGTGAGGATGACTTTGTACTCCTATATAGTCACTGTAATAGTCTAATCTGACTGAATTCTCATCTCTTTTTTTCAATAGCTGATTCAAGCAATCCAGAAGGGTATTGACCGGGTCAATGCCAAGGCCGTATCTCAAGCACAAAGACTCCAGAAGTGGCACCTCCTCCCTCTAGATTTCTCCGTTCCCGGAGGAGAATTAGGTGAGCGGAGTTGCCGGCACCATATGTGCCTGGAAATTTCTATTGGCCTCTTAGTTTGGTTGTGCATGCCGGCAGGGAGATGGCGGACGTGTTTCTCCGGAGGAATTTTCTCCGGGCCCGGGCTAATTTATTCAGATTGCCTGGAATGTGTGTGGAGGAGGAAGGGAAGGATGAGAAGGATAGCAGTTTTGTAGTGCAGGGCTGAGGGGAAGGATTAATATATTTCCTTCCAGACTGAGCCCTAGCTGGCGTAATAAAGGGCATAATGACAGGGTGTATTGTGTGGGGCGACACGGAGCACATCGTTGAGTTAAATAATAATACGGTAGGTTTAGTAGGCCGTAGACTGACATGGGTTTGAAGTGCAGGCTTGCATTACTGTACATTAGAGGGGATTAGTCAGGCTCGGCCGGGCCGGGAATACAAATGGGCTCGCGGAGGAGCAGAGCCGAGCGGGACGAGGAGGAAATGAACTCGACTTTTCCCCGTATTGTCTTTTTAATCTGAACGCTGGCTTCGGATCAGGATAGGATAATTTGTATTCTAGCCGCATCCGTCCATTATCTCCACATCCGTGCTGGGTTGGAGAAGTCAGGGAAAGAATAAGTCTGGATGGATGGAAGGACTGCTGCTGCTACTATTGCTGCTGCTGCGGCAAACTAGCATTTACGCACTCAAGTAGACACGAGTAGGCTTTATAGAAGTTCAGGGAGGGGGAAAGGGGTACTGGGAAAAGAGCGAGGAGGAGTACTGGGAGATGAGTGGAGAGGAGTCGGAGAGGCTCCTTTTTCGCACTTGAATAGGAATTACTTTAGTCCGTTTTATTCATTCATTTCTCCTCTCTCCTTCCATTGTCACCGGGACCCGAGAGTACACATTGAGATGATGTGGATGAGAAACCGTCTTCATTTCGCTGAATTCTGTGCGTATGGTTGTGGTATGTGCGTGTGTGTTTGTGTCTGTATTTGTACTTGTACGGGCCTGGGCCAGGCCAGCTCTGAATTGGATGGAATGAGGTCTAAATTTACTAATGGGAATCCCCTCTCTCTGTGTGTTCGTCTTTTTTAGGTCCCACGCTTAAGCTGAAACGTCAAGTGGTCTACAACAAGTACAAGGAAATCATTGATGAACTCTACGGCTGTTAATATCTAGTTTCTAAGTGGCTTCGGAAATAATATACTTGAGTAATCTCGTCCTGTCGTCCTTTGTTATATTATATATATGCGCATGGTTGAGCAACTTTTTGTGTTGATACTACTGTGACATCATGTGGCACAAGAGGAATTTGTTTATACATTATTACTATTATTATTATTATCATTATTATTATCATAAGAGGTAGCGAATGTAGAGACTGCTGTAGTATGTAAAAGAGTGCTCCGCATGCACTTTTGTTTCGTTTGCAATACCAAAGTTGTACACATTATATATACATATAGATTCTCTCACTCTGACTGTCTCAAGTATTTCATCTCACTATTTTGTTGCACGTGCCCGATTTCCTTGATAGATATGCATATACATAAATATATAAATATGTGTTACTGGTTAATGGGAGGGCTCGTGCGAGTAGACGATTTGTATATAGAGAGATGTTCAACTCGGTGAGATTGCCAAAATCCTTATGGGGATTTGGCGTATAGTTTGTGAAACGCGTAGAAGGAGAGCGTTGTTGACGAGAGAGAACTTATATCCTACTGCTACTACTACTACTACTGCTGCTGCTGCTACTAACGGGGTTCGGGTACACAATATATATACAAGTCTATATTCTGTAACACAGTGGCCATTTGCTACCATGTGATTTAGCATAATAATTATTTCTATTATTGTTATCATTGTAAGACCATCTTGATCTTAAGTCTTAAGTATTTTGGATAAATACTTTAAAAGGGGCAGGAGGGCTGGCCTAGCTTGGCTGGATTGAAGAGATACCCGGAATACAGTTGTGATGATAATTTCACAAATTAATTAATCCATTCACTAATTCATGTAAGCAATTTCTGTTGTAGTACGTGTAATTTGAATCGGGTACGGTGAATGCATGGGCCCCCCGTTGGAAGTATTACCAAATACGGCTGGCTATACGCTGCTACTTCACATCTCCTCAGAAGGTGCACCAGGCCCAAGGAAGGAGGGAAGCAGAAGATGACTCCCCGGGGATTTCTCTGCAAAGTTACATCACACTACTATTACATGATAATGATGATAATCCCGTGTAGTAGGAGTAGGAGCGTGGGCCGAGCATTCGCAAGTACTTAAAGTCAACGAAGTTTAAATGTGACATATCATGACAATCTCGCTGTGTAGGATTCACCTTTGAGAATATTGATCCCTTCTCCTTTAGTCATAGCAGTAATAATAATGATAATAATTATTGTTATTATTATTCCTAGTACTACTGTTACTGGTCTCAGCTATTGATCTACCATAATTTCACCTCATAGTTAAATACCCCACAAGAAAACCCATTGACTAAGACTTGTGAGATGCGAGAGTAGAAAGCTAAAATGTGAATCCCAGTCCCAGCTTGCGATTGTCTATTTGTGTGTGTGTGTGTGTGTGACTACTGTGTGCGTGACGATGATGATGGTTGAATACCACCTGAAAAGCATTATTTGAGAGGAAGTTTATACAAGGTTGTTATGGCTAATGGTTATAGGATACGTTTTGTGAGTGACGCAATCGCAGCACTTGTGTCAGCCAGGGTAGTCAGTCCCACAGTCGCAGTTCCATCACCACCACCCCCAACACCAAATCTTGGTTTTCACAGCTCGGGTTTTGTTAGTCTCTTGTAATAATGATAGCAATGTTTTTTGAATGTGTTTGTATTACTACTGTACCGTTTTTTAGTTACTACAGTTCCACTCCGCTGTGCGTGAAGGAGTGGATGCGGTATCCGAGGATCACCGCACATAGTTCCAACATACATATTATATAGATATTTTTTCTGATTTATATTAGTCATTTTTGTGTCAGTCAGTCAAGAAAATCAAGGGTGGAACTTACACTACTATTACTACTACTATTATTATTACTACAATAGTTTAGCTATATCTTTTTCAAGTATTCTCAGTCTGGTGGGTAACAAGTAATAAGTCCCTTAGGTTAAGTGCGTCAAAGTGCGACGAAAATTATTCGGAAAGACAAAAATCCCAGTTCTGCTTAGCTTAGCACTTGAATAAGAAACAGAAGAGGGTAATAGTGGGAGCAGTGGAGTGCAGCGGCGGAATCGGAGCTGGAACCATCGGATTACCTCGACTTATTTGATGCCATTACCATGTTTGGGTGTAGTAGTGTAGGGAAGGGCAGATATGAACAGAACAAGAGACCGGGTTCGGACTTAGAATTATTGATATTATCACAAAGATAAAGAGAAAAAAATAGAATTCGGATTTGAATCGCTTTTTGTAGTCTGCGAATGTAGTGGTAGTAATAACAATAATAATTATTATCGTTCGAATTTTTGCGGGGCAAGCACGGAAGAATCGCAGCGGCTGAGTCAGTTGAGTATTTTTTCCCCTCTCCTGACATATGAGCCATTTCGACAAGTATTTAACCAAGTGTGTATAAATCAACTGCTCTGAGTACTGATTGCTTAGTTTAAGTAACTCATGTTATACTAATTATATATTACATTGAAAAAATATGAAAAGAAGCATAATTATTTACAAGATTGTTTTTTTTGTGTCTGAGGAAGAACAAATAAAGTCGGTTATGAAATACTCGATTATTTATTGTAGTTGGTAGTAATTTCAAATCGGGTCTTATCTGGTCCGTCGGACATGGAGCTGGCTAGCTATAGCTAGCTATCCGTTCCAGTATTAGGCTCGAATGGGCTAGAGCAGGTGGATACAATTACTGGAGGAGCAGATTGTGTGTGAGTGTGTGTGTGCATGTGTGTGCAAGGGGATTTCTGAAGTCTTGATTTCAATACTGGGGTAAGGAGGCATCCGGCACATGTTGCACAAAACAGGATCCTCCGCGCGTCCGACCCGCCTTTCACGTTTGCAATTTGCAATTCAAATCGGCTGATGGAGCCCCTCCTCATCCTCCTGTTATTATGATTAACAAGTGGAGAGGACTGGAGTGTGGGGGGCTTCACGGTGTTCACTATCTGTGCAGGAAGTTGTTCGCCCAACTGACTCCCAATGGAATGTGGAACAACAGGAGCTCGCCTGCATGGGTTTGTGTGTGTGTGTGTGGCTGTGTGATTTGTGAGGGGGAAGGAACCTGAGCTCTCATGGAGCCTCCTATGCTCACAGTGTTGTGAGCCAACGGATCATTCCACCTCCCCACTATACACACCAGTGGGGCGCACAATGCGACAGCCTAATGGAAATTCCCGGAAATTCAATTGAAGATTGGGAGGCAGCTATCAATTTTGCCATTATTGTAACCGCTCACCCACTCTCACTCATGAGAATCCAAACAAATTACAGGA
>WJFA01002643.1:0-15198 GCA_009870155.1 Pseudobourletiella spinata | reverse complement strand
CAAGTGTTTATCATTTCTAAGAGATCAGAATGGAATTATTTTTGCGTTTCATGGTTAACTAGTATGAATTACTGTTACACTAGCTTGTAACCAACGTTGAGTTTGGCATGTGATAAAGACTATATTCTTGAGGTTTAAAGAGGATTAGTTTGAATAAATTTATGCCTGTCTGGTGTGTATTATACGCAAGTGTTTACCACTTTCAAGAGGCCAGAATGAAATTTTTGCCTTTCATGGTTAATTAATACGAATTACTGACACACTTGTTTGTTACCAACGTTGAGTTGGGCATGTGATAAAAAACATATAGTGTGAATGTTTCGTTGATTTTGTAATTATTGCAGGTGCAGCAGGATTTTTTTTCGTTCTGGGCATTACATTTAATTTATCTAATTAGATACGTGATACGATACGATAGGAATACGCGTATCAGGCTCTGAATGCGTTACGAAATCGACGTATCGTATCATACAAATGATACGAATACGATACTTACCTAAAATTTCGTATCCGTATCTTCGTATCTTATTTGATGATACGATACGTAGCTCCGTATCAGTATTGGACATCCCTAGTAGTCATGCAGGCACTTTAGTAACCAGTAATACATTCAGCAGTAATGGCACGCATAAACCAAACTGTATTTGACATAACTGTACAAGAATACCCTTACGTGATGTGTGGCTCATTCTTTAGTCATGCTGAGAGGGATAGGAAGGTTGCATCTCTAGGAGTCCAACTTTACTGATACAGTCTTTGTCGTTAATTAACAGAATTGTATTTCCCCCAGTACTCTTATCCGACGTCATCATATGTGGTGATACAAGGCTACAGGAGGTTTTGGCAGCACCGGAAAGCATGAAAAAGCACGGAGCTAGTGGTGTTTACTCACACAAACTCCTCCACTATTACATTTCTCCGTCTTCCATTCATACATAAGTGGTGTTGTCGAATTAGCCGAAGTAAGTCGGAAATTATTGCTCATCCTACGGTTCATTCAGTCCTCATCCCCTCTCCCCAGCGGGCAAGAAGAGTACATACGGTGACGTTACTCGGAGTTAAAAACCAGAATAAAATGTATGTGCTATATCGGCTATAGATCAATGTGACTGGAGTTTCCTGTAGTTATAGGTTGCATAACAATAATGTTGATTGCTAGCTATGAACAGCTAATCAAGTTACGTCTAATTATTGTCAACTACATAATCAATTGGTTTACGAACAGTCACGATTATTCATGCTCTACTAATGCTTGTACTCACTCATGCTCTACTAACAACATGATCATACTCTACCGACTGGACTGAGTGTATGTATGGTGAGAGTTCGCGAATAGAGCGAATAAAGAACGCCTCTGAACACAAGAGCTCTTCTAAGGGTTCCTTCCAGTGTCTAAATTTGGGGAATCGTTTTTACTAAAAAGTTAAACTGAGAGAATCGACCACATTTTTCAATATACATTACCCTGGTGCGGATAGCAGAATCACTGGGGCTACTTGTCATGTGCAATGCATTGTGTAAGAAAGCGCATATAGCGGTACGCCAACGAGCCTAAAGATGCCTACGACTGTGAAATAGTGATATAGACGTGAAAATCGTCTGTGCCCGCAGGCGATCAGGAGTAGGCGGCCATAATGCCACTATGACCGTTTGGGTTAATCAGTCCTAATAGCCTCAACCCGAAAACGTCAGCATCGGATATCGGAATTTTCGGAATCATGTACATGTGAGCAGTTGCATGAAGATTTTTTGAAATGGGGCGGGTCTGAAAATAGTACGATTATCCCCTAAAAATCCAGAGACCAATGCTATCTAAGAAGAGGTGGAGCAAACATTCTCCTTGATATGACTTTAAAGGCCTTGTAGACTCAACCTCCTCTTTCTCATCTCATTTTTTAGGGAGGATTAGGATTGGGAAACTTCATCTAGGTATGATACATGTACAAGTGACTATGCATTTAGTATGTGTATGCAATTATCCATGATATTTCTGACCTAAGACTTTCTTTTTCTCCTGTTTCTTACATTTTCCCTTCAACATGAAGGAATCATACTTTATATATCAAGTTGAATGTCGCCATGCTCTAATCGAGTTCCAAACGCTGCTCAACTCAGTCAGAGGGCAACTCATGCTGAACTGGGAACAACCCCAGAGAATCTCTCCTATGACTTTCTGTACCCGAAGCATTGGTAGCTCTAACCCAATTGCTCGCTGTCCTCTATCTTTTGAACAAGGGAAACTTAGTTTGAGATTATACTGACCAATTCCAAGCAACTGTAGGATGATTCAAGACGGGTCTGAGAATTCAAGTGAATGGCTACGTATGTACTCCACCTGTTGGGCAAATGCCACTACTCCTCTCGTTGCTTCGTGGTGGTTGGTACACACAGAATCAAAAGATAAGTATACCGTCGGTCATTTCGTACGGACCGAGGCGAAAAGTGTCAAAACAGTGAGAGGAAAATCCAGGTTGGGTATCTCCTTGGATGACATGTTGTCACAGGAGACTGTGGGTGTGAAATGTTATGCAGAGAAGAAAAGTGGGAAGATTGAGAGGGAGAGAGAATATGTACGGAATGAAAGGAAGCCTGAGTATGCACATACGCACGATGAGAAAAATACACTGGGGTAGCGTTGACCGTTACGGGGTACTGTGAGATGAAGCCTGGATTAAGCCTGTGAAGGTTATTTACTTTTTCCAATACCCTCTCGTCAGTTTCCAGTAGGATATCTCATCGCCGAAGGAAATGAATATTGTCATCGAAACTGGTTGGATGGCAGCTTTCTCCATGTTAGTCTCTGCATCCTTGAGTTGGTTTGGGATGCCTTCTGAGTGCTCTGGTCCTCCTGCTACAGCGTTATGACCCTGTTGTTGTTGCCGCTGCTACTGTTGCCCAATTTTGCGTGCAAGGACGCACACACCCGTATACCGACACCCCGCAGTAGATTCAGTTGGATGCTTCAAAATCCCTTATCAAGAATACATGTGGAGGCCTATCAGGATTCTCAGTCGCCTCTCTCCTTCCAGCACTCCTCCTTATTTATGCAGAACCATGGGAAAGAGGCTTGGGGACTTTGACATATAAATAGGGCGGGATGGACGTTATGAATGTCACGCTTCTTTTGCAATATTCATTCACATTTAAGTGCTTCTCAAAGAGTGTCTGTTGAGGGTCTGATTATGAGGATGTTTTCCAGCTTTTAAGTCTTCTTCGAGATGCGTATACGGCCGTTTTTGTGTATCTGTTCATATGCACGTCCACGGGAGTTCCAGCAGGTTTCGAGCGGAGGGAGTTTTGAGGGGATGAATACAGCTTCCTCTGAGGATAACATGTTTGAGTTGTTATTGATATTGTCTTGCAGACACTCCCCGTCAACCGGCTTCTGTCCAACTCTCTCTGTCCCAGATTTCTCACCATGTATTCTTCCTTCCTCTCTCCTCTCCCGTCCATTTCCCTCTTTATAAAGACCGACTCAGTTTCTTTTGAACAGCATTTTAATTAATTTTATGACTGAGAGTTCAAACAGTGCGTCGGAGGCTAACTACTTCATTTCCATCTTTTGTCCTGGCGCCTCATCTTGTCAAACATGCTGGGGCGTGGTTAAATCCTCCGTACCTTTCTCTATATCTCACTCCCCCTAGCCACCCACACGGCCTTCCCTAGTGCTCACTTAAGAAAATTTCTTATACAAATTCTGTGCGCGGTATAACAGGGAAACCTGCATATGTAGCTTACCGAGAGGAAGTATCCCTTGTCAACAGGCAAAATTGAAAAAGCTGAGTAAACAAACTATTTTCACCGAAAGTCGTGTTGTACATGGGCTGTAAGATTCTGCTTTGGCCTCCGGAGGAAAGTTGATGGGGGTGGAGGAGAGATGCAGTTGGAGACAGGAATGTCTACACCTGCTATGGGTCAGAAAGGATTGAGCAGCAGTAACTACAACGCAGAACGCAGTGCTTCTTTCGCGTGTGCAGTCCGCCGGGCTCTGGCTCTTACTGTTGATACCTGTAAAAGCCAATGGGTGGTGTAAATGAGAACATTCATAACCCTCTGCGGCAACTACGAACCATTTTGACTTATTTACTACGGTCATTTCCGTGGCTCGGAACGTGAAATGGGCGCGACGACGCTGGGAAAAGTCTGTTACTTTGGTTTTTATTTTTATCCCCCGTTTTGACAGGGTTTGTGCTTCGAGTATGTGTCAGAGGGAAAGTTGTAGCGAGTAAAATGGCGGACCCGGAAGATGTTAGTAGTAGTTTAGTACACGGTGCGTGTGTCATAGTAAATGTGTGTTTGTGTGTGCGTAAATAGCACACATATGGTCATATGTTTTGCTGGAAGGAATTGAACTACTAAATGGCCAGAACGAAGCGTGAATGGGCCGCACTAGTTCGATGGTGGTGGGAATACCGTAGAGTCCTCATCCATTATTTTCTTGTTATCACTAGTGTCGTTCAGCGAATGGAGCTAGCTACATAACTTTCAGGCTTGAAGACATGCACGCGCCAATGCTTTTTGGACCTCCAAAGTAGCCGCTGCTATTTTATGGGAAAGGACAAGAGCCACAGGAAGTGCACCCTGTTGGTTCGCTCTGTGCGCATTTTATCGGCCGCAGGGAGGGGGTGCGTGTGACCGCTTTGTTCAGTCTACTGAGCTGTTGCGGTCAAGTCGAAGGAGGACAGAGTGGATCATCTGTGGATTTGGGGAATTGATGGATACGTTCAGTGTAGTTTAGTTTATTTATCTCCGCATATCATATTCTATAACGAGTTATGTACTTAGTTTCATAGCTGAATAATATTTTACGATATGATCATTCAGGGTCCGTGTAGGATCGTCCGATTATTTTACTGTTCATTTTCCGTCCAATTATTATTCCCCAAAACAAGGATCATAAGTGAGGAGCTACAGAAACTCTGAAACCCATATCGGTATCTTGTAAGTAAATTTAATTTTTTTTGAGTTTTTCAAGTTTAAGATTATGTACGTTTGTCAAAGAAGGGGAAAATGTGGACAGAATTTCATTGTTAATAGTAGTTTTTATGAAATACCCGGTATTTTCAGTAAAATTATTGTTTCAGCTCAGTCATACGCTCATGTCATGGACCAAGGGGGACCGTTGGATCATGTTAATTCCCATTTTGAATTTTGTGAAAAACGGTTTTTATTAATTTTTTTGAGAGAATAAACCGCGCCATGCGCAAGAAAGTTTGGGACTTTCCTAGGTTTAAGACAGCGCTGCGTGCGATGGTCCCGGTCCTGTTCAAATACCTCGGTTACAAACAAACCGTGTACATTCCTCGTTTTGAAAAACACCAAAGGGGACCCTTGAGTTCATTCAAATCCTTCTTCTTTCAATTATGCTTCAATTACAAAAAACGGCAAACACCACACGCCTCAGGAAATGGTTACACGAACGTTTCATCGTTTTAGGGATTTTAATTTACTCGTGCTCTAAATCATGAACCAAAAGTTATAATAGTTCCAACTACAATTGGATCTCCAATAAGATAAAAAATATCGATCTTCAAAAATGTGTAGAAAGCTTAGGGTTAGTAGGGAATTAGGTGGTACGAATCGATTTCGATGCCTAGATGAAGACCGTCGAAAGCCGTGATCTCATTAATCCGCATACATTCACGTTTTTGATGTCATTTGAATTGGGTAGCGCTGAATTTTTCTGCACTGGCAATGGAATGATAAAATGTTTCTACTTTAGGATGAATAATTTATGGAAAGATGAAAGTCGATTATTCGAAATACGTAGACAAAGAAGACCTTCAGGGAAAATTGCGAACATTTTCTCGTTGCGTTTTCTCGAAAGAGCAAAGCCCACATTCCTGCAATCGGGTCAGCTACATCCATTTTTCGTATTGTTATATGAATCATGGCAGTATTTCGTGAAATTCAAATTATGCGAGCTGGCGCCCTTTCCATGGAATTAAACTGCTCGGTCATAATATGAAGCATGAACAATATTGACCTCTCTCCACTTCATGAAGCAACAGGAACCTTCTGCGCATGACAAAATTCAAGCCGCAATTTCCGCTAAACTACCACGGCTTTGGATTTAACCAAGAAGTCTTCATATGCAATACCGCTTTCCGGCTAACTGTGGTACCTCTTGAAGCTACCCTTGGGTGCGCATTTCTGAGAGTCATACATGCATCGCAATCTATTTTCCGACCGAAACGATGACACGGTAGTGTTATACCCAACCTTAATACTCCTCTTTTTTGCAGACACAAGGCTTCAGGTTGCTAGGAGTGAGGTAAGGGGCTGTCGATATATTACGCATGAAAAACCTTGCAACGAACGAGCTTATAGAAGTTTGTGCACATACACGATTTATTCTCAGCGTTATTTGCTGACACAAGCTACAAAATAACGCATACAGGTGAGCTAAGCTTTAAATATCCCCGCCGAAGTGAAAGGATATGTTAAAGAGGCGGTGTAGTGAAGCAGTTTTGGATCGGGGATTGAAATATGAGAACCTTTTTCGAATACGCTGATAGTGGAAAAAAACACCAGCGACTCTCGTTTCGCACTGTAATCAAATGTGAAGGGTTTGTGGAACGGTTGAATTTTCGGGGATACCTGTGAGGAAAGATTTACTACTAGTCGTTGCCGTTATGTTAGACCCCGGAGAATCACACGGTTAAGAGACCTGCTACTGTGGAAGCCTCTGGTATGAGGCTATTCACATACATCGATATCAAGGAGGGGGTAGGGGGGTTTGTATCTGATCACACCCCTTTGTAAATACACATGTCCGATAATGCAAAAATGATCACGGAGTGGGGTTGGGAGGGTTATAGCTAAAATTTTGGTATCGACATATGTGAACAGCCCCTATGGAGCTGGTCGGTCACGGCCAAATTCGCATAGTTTGCTAGAGCGGAAAATCTAGCGCGCTTGCTATTTTTTATATGCAAGAGTGCGAAATGCGGAAATATCGTATGCCGGCAATTCCAAGGGTTAAGGGGTTGCCTTCGTATAAATCTCTGGCGTGTGTCAATTTATGTTACAAAGGTAATGTCATGTCATTATGTATTATACAGGATGACCCAAAATGATATGATACATTTATATTTCCTCTCATGCCCGAACACCTCAACGAAGGACAATGGCTGTGGTTGCAATCGAAAGCTGAGGCTTTGAGTATTTGTTTGGTACCAGAACCAGACTCGCTCAAATCCGACGGCTGGTTCCGAAGTTACCGCACTGCGGTAACTTCGAAACCAGCTGTCGGTAATAACCAGTAACATGAGAGGAAATACAAATGTGGCATGTCATTTTGGGACACCCTGTATTATGTTACATAATTTCAAATTTTCTAAGCACCTTCTGATTATAAAAAATTGTCATGGAAAATTAAAAGGAACAATATTCGTGATATGAAGAAATTGATGAGCTCATCAAGTTTACACTCTCCAGAAACTAAAATGATTTCATGCACCTGATTACAGTTTATTAATTATAAAATGAGTGTTAAGATCTAACAGCCTGACTATTCAATATTTCTCCTGAGAGAGTAAATATTTATATTCAATAATACAAATTAATTTAATATCGAAAAATTAAGAAATTGTGATGCACAGTCAGATTCAAAAATTTTACGAAGGATTCAAAGGATAAAAAAGAGTTTAACTGCAACTTTAATCGATTCAGGATATCGTACAAATATACAGGGTGTCCCAAAACTATTTATTACATTTGTTCTGCCTCTACAGCCCAAAAGCCTGTACGTAGATCAATGATTCTAATATCAACCGAAAGCTGAGGCTCTGGGATTTTTTCTGCTACGATGCGCGTCCAGATCCGCGCACTGGCTCTTAAGACACGTGCATTGGTAAAAATTCGCAAGGGCTTTCGTAATTGTTTCAAAGTGTAAGAACCTTTTCGGTTTAACCTGAACTCACAAATCAATCGCCCGTCACCCGAGCACTGATGCAAAGCGGAAGGATTACACGTAAAATTCGCATGCAATGTGTTCTCTCAAGCTATGCGAAATGGATAAAGACTTTGCTGATGACTATCCCTCCATACCCACAATGCTCTAATATCTAACAGAAAGAATCTTTCGGAAGGCCCTATCCTCCATACCTTGATTTTCTTATACCCATCCTTTCTCATTTTTATCCGACGCACAGCAGAACGGTGAGGACAGAGAAGCCCTCAGAAGGGTTACTCCGTGTTAAGCTGAAGCGGAAAAGTGGTCTTTCCTCCGGAAACCCTCAAAAGGGCCCTCTATAGCCCCTGCCAGCCTCCCTAGTACTCTGTTTTCTACGTAAGCCTCCCTCTGTGATCGCGGGCAAAGAGCTTGATTGCTTCCATATAGTACATGAAAGCCGGACTTCTGATGAGTTACTCATCATTTAGGTCATTTGTGACACACACATATGCACACGTACGAACTTGCTTACTTAGTTCACTCTTTCAGTGACCATTTGGTAGCTCAGTTCCTTCAACCACTCTCATGAACACTGAACACGTGTGCGTATAACGTATTCGTATTCCTGTATCCATGCATCCCGTTCAATCAGCCAAGCAAACGCACTATCCACACATTCATAGATGCACTCACGTTATCTGTACAACTAGAATGGCCTAATAATTACTGATGTGTGGTTGAGGTTACTAGTAAATAGTTAATTGGTGAGACTGTTGGTGATTCACAGAGTTGTGGAGTCGAACACAGAGGTAGAATGAACCGTCCATCCTCGCTTCCTCAATTTGTATCCGGCCCCAGCCCACATTAGAAGCGGCGAAACTCTTCCGTTTCTGTTTGACGAAGAGAGAATTGGGAAAGTTTTGATGTAGTACGAATGACTGGCTGGATAAGGGGACGCCGAGACACGTCTGCGTGCTCTCACCCAAGGTTAACCCAACCAAGCTTCTTCAACCATATTTTCTCTCGAGCTTCAAAACTTGAAAACAAACATTTGATGTCAAAATGGATTTCCGCTTATTTGGTCTCCTTCATAAGGCAATATATACCGCTAAAAACTTTCTCCACATAAGTTACAACATTGCGCTGACTCAACTGATGCGCATACTGAGCAAACAAACTAGTTTTGCTTTTTCAATAATGTCTCTTTTCCTGTTCTCGCTCTTGGTCTCTTTCCCTCTCTCAAAGTAAATAGATGAAAATCATTCTGGTTCTCTGTGTGCATTTTCAGGAAGGCGAGGGAATTTTCCTCAATTGAATCTTTGGAATCAGTCTTGGCAGTAATCGTTACAGGGAGATTGCATACATTACTGGCTATTGCATAGAGTGTTATTAGTCATAGCACATAGTCATATTAGTCCTACGAGGAGCCGACACTCGTCTGGAGTAGTATTACGTCTAACTCTTCAATTGAACCTTCCAGTTGCTGAAAAGGTATTATGGATGAGAGTATTCAGAAAAATAAGTCCAGAGCTATTCTGACTAACCGGCACTCTCAAGAATTTAATTTCTTCCAGTGCGAGGCTGTTCAATCCTCCTGTAGGAAATCACTTTGTACTTTTTTGTGTCTACTAAGACTGTTCCTTGATTACAAATAGTGCATCTTAAGTATGATTATTAGCAATTTTCTGGCTGCAAATAAATATTTAATGAGCCTATTCTCTGGATACGAAGTTGTGGCCAGCTGTGGAAATCAACTCTCAGCGTTTCGCTTCAAAGGAGCCTTCAGTTTTGTGAACGTATTCCAACTGTGTTAAAACAAAGGCCTGTATTTTCGGCTGATCAGTTACTGTGCAGATTCAATGCAGAGACAAGTCTGACCCTTAATGGGCGATGTGGTATTGAATAAAGATTTAGTTTGACTATGAATAAGGATGGGTAAGTATGGACAAGCATTAAAAAAACTGGAGCTTGGCCTTAGCTGTACCAGTTTTCGTTGGTGATAGAAAAGTAGATGTGGACTATGTCGGTAGGAATTCTGGGTAGGCTGGCCGCTTTATACACTTTGACAAGGATGAGGCTCGCCAATAATTTATCGTTCAGCATATTTGCTGAGCTTTGCGAAGGATTTGGGCGGACGTGGACCTCACGATTAAGATTTCCTCTTTTACCCCACAACCGTACTCGTAAGACCTAGTTCTCATGTTTTCCAACCACCCGAACATGATTTCTCTGAATCTTTTTCAACTAGCATTCCCTTCGCCTCGCAATCATATACATAGTATTGAATAGTACAGAACGCGATTGATTTTCTTTTCAAAAATTATTCAGTTTTGTAGACCTTAGATTCCGATAAACTTTTCAGCTACATGGAATGTCGCTCTCACGTGCTGCAGTTATGGGAGGCAAAGCCATATGTACATTTATAAGTACATTCCTGTTAAAAGCTTAAAAGCCTATCGTCTGGTCAGACGAGATTTGTACTCTGAATTATAAGACGAGTAGATGGAGACTTGAAAATAGATAATACATTATCATACATTGTTTTACATGCGTTTTAAGCAACAGGGTAAGGATGAGTGAGGATTAGCTTTAGCTTACAGTTCCAGCAAATTCAATGATGGGTTTGATCAACATGTATGTGATATATAAATACAACAGAAGTACCGTGTCTCAGCGGTGGACCGTTCATTAGGTTGAACGAGGTCATGCTTTTACCCCACGAAAAGTCTGCAGTATGTTGTAACTGGTGTCAAATTAGCTGCTAATCTGAAGTCAAGAACTGACGATACACGGAGAAGTAGTTCGTCCTACTGGATTCTGCTATTAACTTCAAAGCTTCGTATTAATTTTTTTACGTGTTGCTAATACGGCAACAAGGTACAGAACTCACAATTTCAAAGTAAGATGAAATGAAGTCTTCAAATCGAGTGCTTCATGCTCAACTACACATCCAAGTCATCTGATTACGTGTCAGATTACTACAATTTTTTTACTTCACAGATTCACTTTTTACACAATAGATGACAGACTATTGAATTTTTCCCGAGATTACGGTTTACAAATTACGTGTGCCAAATGTTTCAGATTACAGATTACTGTATACAATACAGGCTACTCACCAAATTTAATTTTACTGGGCCATAATTTAGCGTCACTATTAAAACCAACACAAATTATTTTGATTTTTAAGCATGAAAAAGTTGGTTTCACACGACAATCATACTAAAACGGAATGGAAGACTTGTAAAAGATTGATAATTTAATTCATGTAGCTGTGTGGACATAGATTTCTGTTTTTAGCGGTGGCAGTGAATGCAACAGGAAATCATACTTTCATAATCATAGTTCAGATTGTGTATGTCCTTGCAAGTTTTGAGAAAAAGTTTTTTGAATATTAAATTTTACGGCTCCTTGTGGAGTTTAATGTGCTAGTGTTCAAACTGAGACTTTACCTTTCGAAATGGTCAAATACTTTGGAATAAGTCCATAACTACTAATCCATTACAGTGGAGCTCAATACGTAATCTTTAAGGAATTTGAAACAATTGCAAAGGGTAGACCCTCACGATCTTGAAGCCTACAACATTATTCAAGTACACAAGAAAAATTAGTTTACATTTCAGAAGGCTTGCTTTTATTTATCCAAAGGACCAACCTGAGTTGAAGACGAACACTTCATGATTCCCTATTTCAGTCGTCAATAATCAGCCATTGGTTCTTTAGTGGTGTTCACACCGCTTTAAGCTAATATCTTTTGAGGGTCAATCAAACGTCATTGAAAAAATTCTCCTGCAGGCCGAGGTGAATTGCCTCAATGAGCTTCATTAATTTTGTCTTATCACTTGTTAACTAGGATTTCACAACCCGCAACTTCAAATAGAACTTACATTTGAACAGCACATTAAACAGCAAAATTTGAAGTATTTGCTGAACGTGGAAAAATTTTCATGAAATTTTGTAACCGCGTTCGCCCTTACAATTCCTCCTATTCCCGCGCCTATTAAATGCCATTAAAATGATTGAACATCATTGTATGCCATTGAATTATACGTACTTGCGGAAGAAAAGTAGAACCAAGTTCAACTTCTTCCGCAAGTAGCTCCCGCAACCAAATCCTGGTCGCCTCCGCAACCAGCATAGTTGCGGAGGCAACCAATGTAATGGTGGTTGCGGACGCGCAAGTATTTAGTTGCGGAGGTAGATCATTTTACTTGCGGAAGTGCAATGTATGTGAATGGGGCTTTAGACTACCGCCATTCCTGCATTACACCTCTTCCAAATACTGTTGAAGTGAAGACCCCCCCCTTTGGTACCTGAGTGATGAAAACTTTGAGGGCCTGTAACTCGCGCAAACCTGAATTTCCGCACCTAGGAGTTCCACATTGTTAATCTTCCTAGGAGACCTCTCGATCGCGCATAGTCACCCATTTGTGCTTTGGTGACAGTTGGGGGAGTGCCCTTGTAAGTTTAACTAAGTTATTGTCGCTGAAATAATTATTTACACGTGGCGTTACAAACCTGGACCAACTGAATTTTCCGAGGGTGAATGATTCAAGGCATTCAAATGCATGCAGATAACTCATATGCATGGTTTCCAATATTAGGGAGCAGGAACTAGGAAGACGAGACAAGCATTTTCTCACGAAGACGGAGGCTGGGTTTGAGGAAAATCCTAACCCGGGTAGCATGCTACCCGCCATGATCCTTCTACCTGATCTGCATATGTATGTATTTTCGGCTCGGAGAAACGGAGGGGGTCCTATCTATTGTTTCGCTTGCATGCCGTCAAAATTGAGTCTGCTTTACTAGAATGAATTTCAGGTGTCAGCCTCCACCATGTTCCTGAGGTGGTTCACTGGACTGCCTGTGGTTAGGTACACATTTTTTATGCATGGGTTTCGGTTGTATGATGCGTTAGGAAAATCAATTGAGTTCTAGGTCTCTTTCCTGTCACATGTTTTCGAAGGATCTAGGACATTTTATCCACCTGAAACTTAACCACGGAGAACTCAACCAGGTCTGAAGACTTACTATTATCATCGTAATTTCGTACTGATACGTAAAGCAAACGACACACCGCTCGGTGTCACTTTCAACCCGCACTTATGCATTAGTATGGATTATTCTCGAACTTATTTTCATCAGTGGCACGTATTGAAAAGTTCTTATTTTAACGGTTGAACAGTTGTTACTATAATTTTGCGATAAATGAGCTGCTTAAAACGATGTGTTTGTATGTGGTTTTATAAATTCCTGTTAGGACAGTTAAGATTGAATAGATCGGATGTTTTTACTTCAATAATAACTCATTTAAGCTTTACCCACTTTCATTAGTTTTTCAGGTCAGGTCCAGTCCCAAAAGTTTATAAGCAGGTCCAGGACCTGACTTAGAACTTTGCGAATGAGACCTGATTTCTGAAGTTAGGAATACAGCTCAGGTCCTGGCCCTCAGTTTGGGACCTTATCTTAATCTCTAAATACAACAATGTGTGATATGAAACATATCGCTTGCTGAAATTCAGATAAGGCTCGTTATTGTAATTATTTACCACGATTGACATAACAGAAATTGGTCCGTACCCTGGTAGAATCGTAATTTGAGGGAGAGGGGCACTGTTTGAGATCGGCTACTTGGCTCAGTTCTAACTTGGTAGGATTGAATCATGGCTGCGATGAGGATTGGTTGGGTTGAATGAAGGTTGAGAGGAAGTTCGGTTAGTTTAAGGCTAGGTTGGATTGATTAATGGTTCAGCTGAAGCTTGAATGAGCTGAATCATCGTTAATACCAAAACTACAACTGAGTTCTACGTGGTTGAGTTTCCTTTCATGAACGGTGGTGTGGAGTGTGGGCAAAGTATGGAATTCGATCATTTCACATTGCACCACCTTTGAATTGTTGAGATTTCTACCCAACTAACACGAGCTGGATAATTTATACCTTTACTTATCTACAAGTTTCATAAAATGGATTGAGTATTTGGTTTTTTGCCCTGTACATCTTTCCTGAGTATGAAAATGAACAGGTGACTGAATGTGGCAGAGGGATATTTGTCTAGTTTCGAAATGGCACATTCTGAAAAAAAATTAGGTGCATCTTGATCCAGTCCAGCTATAGTAAGTCAAAACTAAAGTTGGCAATATTTACAGAAATTAAAAGGCGTATAAGGTTTTGCTAGCCTGTGGTGAGGAGAGACTTCACTCGGTGCGGTGAAGGTAAAGTTACTAAAACAGCCGAAATTTTTCATCGTTTTTGTTATGCCACCAAATGGGGCAGCTTTTTCACTCAAAAGCTCTGCTTTATGCAGTATGTGAACCGCCCGAGTTCCCCGCAATTTTACATCGGGTCCAAGTCACATCAACACGTCTCCTCATGAGCGAAAGAAAATTAGCGTGTTTAAGTCACGTTTCACATGAGGCTGTGTACTTCTTCTTTGTACGGATCTTTTGTATGGAAATTTAGCATAATAGAAATGTGAGTAATCAAATACGCATAAATGGATGGGACCTACCACGAGATTCACTCCACTCATTCATGAAATATACTAGAAAACTTCCCTAACAGCTCTAAATGAAGCAAACCTTAGCCGTATTATTTTTACTCGGCTCGATGAAGGGAAAAGATTTGGAACTGGATCGATAACGGCCTATCGTTCGTACCAGTCGGCTCAGTCAGGCTCGTTCACTTCACGTACCTGCAGTCATACACTTACCCATAACACCCGGGATCCTATGTATCTGGTTAGTGATTCCATGGAAACTCCTGGTGTCTTAAACTTCTCCCTCCTTTCACAACTTACTCGAAAGGTTCGACAAAATTTCCCTGTTTGACGGATTACTTGTCAATATAGATTTTCGCACCAGAGGATCGGAATAGGAATAGGTGGAGAGACATGCGGTTCCGACTTCCGACCGAAAGGTCCTTCATCTCTATTCTTCGTCCAACTTTGGACCCTACCTTCATCGCACCCCCGTGGTAACTCTCCTAGCAGAATTTCTAACGTACTCCACTGTGTACTCTGAAAATGCTACCTGACTGGCTACTGACTTCCTCTACACTTTCTGCACACGTAGTAGTACAGCTTCGAACTCTGTACATATTTCTTTCTGAGTGATCACTACGGATCAGCTGTTTAGAATAGATGATGTAAGATGTCGTTTCTTAAAACTTCTGAGCTTTTCCCACAGTATAATAACAACGGCGGCAAGTGAGGGAGAAGGATACACTGAAAATACAGCAGAACCTTATTTATCCGACCACCCTTTAATATGGTCTCTCTTTAATTCGATCATGAATTTTCCGC
>WJFA01002642.1:0-15199 GCA_009870155.1 Pseudobourletiella spinata | reverse complement strand
TCCCCGTCAGACTCCCGGTGACCAAGGAAGGTACGACGGTTTGACAGCTGTTGCCCAGTCCCAGTTGGCAAAAGCCGTTGTGACCCCAGGCATACAGCAGCCCATCATGCGTGTAAGCAACCACATGGGGACCAGCTCCATAACTGAAACCTGTTGACAACAAATCAAATTCAATTCCAATGAGCGTGCACAGGGTCAACATATAAACTTCAAGCACGAGCAATATTATGTAAAAACATCATGTATACCTTTGATTCCTTTTCCACACAATGCATCAACTTTCATAGGCGTCAAGCTTGATATAAGACTCTCAACACCGAGACACCCAGCGCTGTTGGACCCCAAACTGTACACATCGTCATTTTTCATTACCATCACGGCCTCATGCCCAAGGTTTCCTGCGTAAAAATTCACGTGAGAACCCCAAATGTAACCACATTACAATGTATTAGTTTTCGGGCTCATTCCGGCATTTTTATGCAAGTGCATACGCATATAGCAAGCAAAACCCTCAATACTCGTCCAATTTATTCACACAAAATTACTTTCGAAACAAGTGGAACAATAAAGGAAGTGAATGACCCCTTCACTTCGCACATGCCCATGCTATTCATGGACTACGGGAAAAAATCACCCCATGTGAATAACCGCTCTTTTCGCTCACGTGCCTCACACTTAATTTTAAAAACTTATTTTACTTTCAAGTTAGACTGCCATTAGAATCAGCGCATTTAGTCAAACAATCTCCTCATAACACTAAGCTGCTACAGGATGTGCAAAAAAGAAATGAGGAAAACATCTCCATATTACGCAGCAACAATACAACTAACAAGGAAACGGGCGGAGGGCAGGGTTAATATACTGTGTTGTAAATTCAAAAAAATCCATGCCAGGATTGACAAACTGAAACAATTTAAATCCGATATATTATTTCAGGTCCTTAAATCATGGTAATCGATAATACTAAAAAAAGTACTAGAACCAAACATCCACCTGTTTCCGATGTTGAGCTGCCGTGTATCGGATTCTAAGACCAAAACATATTTTTCTTACGCAACAACTCTTGCCCCTATAGAGACAGTCAAATGAAAACTCGATCAGTTCAATTCATTCAGGAAACAATGGAGAACAGAAAATAAGCATATAGTCATTGCATTTATACCTTGTGCACAAAAATCCTCAGCATTTGCGTAATAAGCGTTTAACCCTTTGACCCGTAGTAAATTTAATCCAGCCAAATACTCTTATATACTTCCTTGTGTACATCTTACCAAAAACAGCTGCAATTTTCACGTGTGCCACAAAGTCGGGGTCCAGCAATCCAAAAATGGTCCAGTGCTTCAGTTCCATCGTTACCGGAATGGTAAAATCTCCGTATCACATCCCAGCTCAAGCAAGAAGAGAGTTATTCCCCAAACTAACTGCGACTCTGTTCAACTGCTAATAGCCAGCGCTTCCGTCAGTCGATCAATATAGACTTTTATCCCCTCTCAACTTAATATTTTGGAGAAATAAAGGACTGAGCAGAGTCTGTTTTCACAATCCTCTTGTCACGGAAAACTTGGGTGTCAAAGTGTACGATGGAAAAATGTGACCAGAGTATAGACAGACTCGGGTTTCAACTTGTCAGGGGGTTGGGACGAGGGAGCTTGAACTTATTTCTACTCACATCCACCTTATCTTTGTAAACATGACAGATTTGGACTTGGGAGAGACAATTAGCACGGGTTAACTTGTATTTCTAGGCGAATGATACGCGGGACGAGCTCAATGTAAACATTTCCTCTCCCTCATTCATGATGCTGTATTTCGTGGTGTCGATGACTGTCTCCTTTCCGTACCTCGCCACGTTTCACATGATATGTGCATATATAAGTCCGTGCTGTAAGCTGATGGGTGCCTTCAGCGCAGTGTGTGTTATTCTGTCAGATGAGGAGACCATCTGAGAGAGTGAACATTTTTGCGTTCCACTCAAGGACGGGTGACGGGTCTTCTGTACGGTACTGTGAGATGCTCTCTCATACATATGACTCGCGGCTCTCGGCTGAGATCAACATATCATTATAGCCACAGTGTTGCGCAAAGCCGAGAGGGGTACAGCACAGTACAGTAAAAACTGCAAGTCCCTCGCATGTAATATAATAATTAAATTATACGGTAATATTCAGCTTCAAACACTATTGTTACTTGCCCCAACTGGGGTTCTAGTATTTCAGTGACGATTTCTTATGCGAATGTCGGAGCACTGACGGTGGGAGAGGAGATGAAACCATGTGCGAGGAATCTTATTTGACGTGGGCTCGTACAACATCTCGTAAGATCCTACATGTAGCTAACGCTCCTTTTTAAATTGGTTGTGATGACTTGTCTGGACAGTGGTGTATATAAATTTGACCGTTTGGCCAGACTACTCAATCCGGTCTTCTTATTATTCTGTAGGGTAACGAGAGTGAAGGAAAGTGGCTGGTGAGTGACAGTACAGTTTCGTGACACGTCTTCCCTCACGGAGAAACTCTTGGATGACTGAGGACAGAACTAAAGGGTGGAAACTGTGAAATCCAGTTAGCGGTGAAGAACAATTTACTTGCTAAAAGGCCAAGTTCCAGTATTTTATTCCATGTGTGACCGGAGAGAGTGGATCCGAGGATTCGGGTGCTGCATATTCAAGGTGGAATCTCCAGTGCATTGTTAATTCATCGAGTCTAGTGATACCTTCCCCCGCGTTTTATGCCCTGTCAAGTCTGTAGAGTCAAGAGTATAGCTTTGCCACAGCAAGAAGATATCTGGGTCGGAGAGGAGGTAATGCTGTTGGAGATTTGAAAAAGTATAATTTCTGCATTCATGAGCGGATTCGTCAGTAAATAGTTCATTTGTTTGGAAAGTTGCGGTTCGCAGTTGGGTGTGAAGTTGTTGGAGGAGAGAAGACCGCGTTTTTATGCTATAGACGATTTAAGAGAGAAGATCATTTCAGTTTACTTTTTTTAGGACGAGAAGAGGAAAAGGAGGGAGCGCTTTTAGTCAAGTCTGAGGTGAAATTGGAGGATTGGGCACAAGTTGACTGAGGGGAATAATTGTTAAGAAACTAAGTCATCATGGGGAACATGCTAAATTTTAGTCGTACATCGGATGAAGTTGAGGAATCAGAAAATAATCATCATTCAAATTTCAAGTATCCACCGAAATCAGGCAAGTATTTGGAGCAAGTTGTGTTGAAACAATGGTACTTTTTACCGTACTGATTTCAGTTCGAATTCGTTTGAATATTTTTTTTGTATTTTAATCTTTTAGGATGCTACTTTGGTAGTCATTTCATTATGGGTGGGGAACGGTTCGAAACGCCGCAGCCGGAGCAGTATTTATTTGGAGAGAATTCGGATCTAAACCTGTTGGGAAATAAACCAGTTCCGGTAAAATTTGTACAGAAAATGCCAGCATGGTTATCTTGTGAAAAATGTGTTATAAAATGTGCCTGTCTTCTTCATTTTCTGTTTACTGTCCTCAGTTCCCGTATCCTGCACCACATTCCAACGAGCCGACGAAGACGCTTAAAGCTTTAATTAATATACGGAAGGAGAGTGTAAAGTTTGTGAAAGTTCAGCCGCTAGCCAGGAATGACTCACCTGCCAGTTCCGCACCAGTGAAGCCCATCACAAAATATAATATCGAATTTACTTTTGACTCCGATTGCAGATGCGAAATAACTATCATGTACTTCTGTACCGAAGAGATTACTCCCAATGGAATTATGTGAGTGATGAAGTCATGAGAGATGGTTAAAACTGAGTAAATTATAATTGGCCAAATTAAAAAATTGAACTGATTTTTGCTTTGGTTCCAGATATCGGTCGAAGGATCCTAAGATAAATTCCGAAAGTTTACGGTTTAAGTCTGGAGCTAATCAACAGTTCACGCTGTGTGAGCACGTCTTCGATCCCTCACAGTTCTCCGACTCTGAACTTCAATTTGATTCGGAGAAGGACTACTTCCCCATGGTCATTTTCTGTCAGGCCATCGAAGGGGATGGTTTGTTTTTTCTTCACTTTTAATAAACTTTAACCTGCGAATGTTGTGACATTTTTTTGCAATGTGGGCATCATCTTCTGTATGCTTTGCAGAACCCCGCCAGTCACACGCGACCATTGCAGGAGTAGATAAGCACTCAGATGGGAGTTATGTAATTAAACCGTTGAAGCAGAAGCTATTTGTGGATGGCATGGCTTATTTGCTTCAAGAAATTTACGGGATAGAAAACAAGAATGCAAGCCGGAAATGCGTCGATGAGGATGACTCGGAGGAGAATGCCGCCGAATGCGTCATTTGTATGTCAGATGTGCGGGACACTCTCATTCTTCCCTGCAGACATCTATGCCTTTGCCATTCTTGTGCCGACTCCTTGAGATATCAGGTAGGGTCTTGGACAAAGTTGTCGTCTTGTTTGATTAACAACTTCTCCGTTTTCCCTGCTCTTGGCAAATGTGCTCCGTCTGTAGTTAATTAGTTAATTTTATTAAATTTTTTGAGATTATCATTTCTATAGGTTTTTGTAAAACTTATATTTTGGTTCATAGGTAGCAACACGCTCTGTGTCCAGGTTCTCGCGATTCTATTTGTTATAGCAAAAACAAGTGATTTCACCACTAAGTTCAGAAAAATTCCGTGAGATCTAAAGCAGTCTGAATGTTTACATTTATAAAGTTAAAACCGGAACCGAAAATTGTAAACATTCGCTTACAGTTGTAAACAAATGTGTACATTTGTAAGCAATAGCGTGCATTTGTGCATAAATGTGAAGAATAATTAATTTCTCATCAAATTTTTAAACAAAAGGACAATTTCATTAGAGGCCTAGAACCCTGGGGCTCTTAATTTGAGCCTTGTTAGCCCATCGCAGCGTAGCTTTTTAACTGACATACCACGGAGCCTCTCAAAGCATGGATATCCTGGGTATGGGCCATAGCAATACATAGTTTACATATATATCTCTCAACTTGACTACACGAGGCACCACTCTGATCCGTAGAAGATAACGAGAAAATAAATGTCTAGTTCCACAACTTTAGTCAAGCTAACTTTCGTCGATCTCCAATGTGTAATTTGAAAATTCTTTTTTTGAAATATTTTCAGGCAAACAACTGTCCTATATGCCGAGCACCTTTCCGGGCTCTGTTACAAATACGAGCCGTCTACCGGATCCCACCGGCTCCCATGGAATATCCTGCTCTTCCTCCGGACATGCCGGTAATCCAGATGAATGCCATCCCCGGGTATGAGATGGTCCCCCTGCTTGAAGCTCTCAACGGCCCGTTCCAAGCCTCCGAATTGTCCACGGCAGCCGCAGCTTTGGCTCGTCAAGAAGCCGTCCGCGTCCTCAATGGTGGCGAGGAGCCCCCCGAGAGCTCACCAATAGCCATGACCGTCATGGTGGCTCCCAATCCTCGCAGCAATATAGATCGACATGATTCAGGGACGGGCGGCGGCTGTGAGAAGTTGACAAAGGATGCCCTCGTCATCATCCGTGAGGTGAATAAGAACGGATCCTCCGCCATTGGCTCATGCATCCCTTCCGTGAAGATACCGGTAAAGTCCCCGAGTGACCCTGAAGAGGATGAGGATAATTTTGGGGAGGAGCGGGATGCTCTGCCGGACTTGGAGGATTTTTCCGACCCATCCTCTCCAGTGCCCGCGGACAGGAACTCCTACCGACACGTCCCCACCAGCGAAGATGAGGCTTTGACGTTGGCTAGCATCGGAACTCATCCCCGTAGTGCTATGATGATTGCCGCAATTGATGAATTTTCCGATGAGGAGGATCACATCCCCA
Organism: Pseudobourletiella spinata; assembly: GCA_009870155.1. NCBI lineage: Eukaryota > Metazoa > Arthropoda > Collembola > Symphypleona > Bourletiellidae > Pseudobourletiella > Pseudobourletiella spinata. The sequence goes on along the minus strand of WJFA01002642.1, from coordinate 9,378 downwards.
AGAAGGTATGTGCGACGACCCGTAATACTTACCATATCGTCCCTCCTGTAGATGTGGATTCAATGTAGATTTTCTCTGTCTCTGACTGTATAGACCTGTACCCTCGGATTGACGAGTGATAATAAGAATTCGGACTCGACGCAGAGTACCCCATTACGTCATGTCAATGACGGATGTAACTGTAAAGATAGTGGGAGTCGTTACAGTAGAAGCGGATATCCCTCATCCCTGCCAGCCACTCCTAATTGTAGAATCTCCACGGCAATAACTAACAACTCCACGTCGACCCGTTCAAGTGGGGACTCCTTCACGTCTTCAAGTTCCACGAAACAGCTGCTACCACCGTCCTTGGCAAATCACCAAGCGTAGCAGCTCTGCTACCCAGGTGCATCACCGTGACCGGGCAGGCCGTTACTCAGTGTCTGTGAGGTCCTGAAAAATCCTTCACTACTGGGGGAGGGAACTGTTTTCACTGCACTAGCAATAAAGGGCGGAGGGTTGCCCTCGCTATCGGCGATTCATCGCGCGCCATTTTCACAAAAAGAGGACTTTTGTGCTTTCGTTTTTATCGGCTAAGAAACATTTGTAGTTGTTCCAACGCAGAATGGGCCGTTGAAAAGTGCGCGAGCTTTCAACTGTGAGTGAGACGCTCGGTGGATGGGCTCACTTGTCCACAGAGGGCCTCACTGTTGAGTTTAACCCCTAGTGCTCCGCCTTGATATTTAAAAAGGAAGTGTGGAGACATTATGGAAGGACTACTACGTACATGCGGCAATCGAGGGCTCCTTGCATGGACTTTAATATTTACAAAAAGCTCCGCTAATTATTACAATTGTTATTAGACTCTGCACTACGGGTGTGTGCTCAGGAGGTACAGAACTGAAAATCTCACGTCACATAATGTGTAAATAAAAACTCCATGTTCACGAAAAACCTGCTGCGAACTTCCGGATTGAGAAATCGTGATCAGGTTGGAGAAGACTGCGTGAGTATTTTATCATGCCTCAAACCTCGTCCTGGGTTCCTACCCTCAGTCAGTATTGTTTTCAAGTTATCCTAGCTGCAGCAGCGCTGGATTACTATTACACAAACTATATGAGTTACTCGCTGTCAAATAAACTCCGCTTCTTCCTGTGACATCATTTTATGGGACCACAGGATTACTTCATTGTTTTATTCCTACAACATGAAGTCCCGCCAGTACTTTAAACTATTTAATACGAAACTATTTCATGCACTTTTATTTGGAAGGAAACCTTTTGACTATTCTCACTGGTCGTATGCTCTGTAGCTGCGGAACATTTGTTACTTGCCGACATGATGAAAACGTGAAGAATCAGGAAATAAAAAGAGTTGAAACACAACGAGACTAAAAATCCACTCAAATCGCCAGTAGGTCAGTCTTATCGTCGGCAAACCAAGGGGACACGAATATTTTCGGATAGCGCGCTTAGTATGTAGTCTTTATTAGTCGTTGAAGGCAGTATTGAATAGGATGAATAATAATAATAATAATAATGATAAATCCACTCTAGAGCTACCACAGGTAGATGCAAAAGGCCAAAGCGTCTTCGTGAGCATACAGGCAGATCGTTAGGCGATGATCTCATTTTATACTTATTGTACGAAAGCTAAAGCAACTAATACACATAAAGATTCTCTCCATTCCTCCACGCACTCACCATCCACATCGACTGACTGTGAGGTACGCGCAGTGTCACTGCACATCCCTCCGAACAGTTTCCACTCATCCCACCGTCTAATTTTATCTAGTTTTCATATCCAGCACTCACAATAATTTTCCATTTCCCATATTAATAAATAATAATTGCCGCCGGTTTCCTAATTCATACAATAGCCGTGCCAAGGCATATGAGCTATTTTAGTGGTCTGACCGGCGCAGTCAGAAGAGGACATGTTTGACAATAAGACAAAATTTTCGTAAAATCCCCTCCATCCAACCTATAGGCAAAAAAAATTATCTTCTCTGGCAAGGGGGCATTGTGTGTGAAACTGATGGTAAAAGGCGCGAGAGAAGGCATGCTCAAGGAAAGACTGGATCAACTTAAGAAATGTACAAAAGAAAGGATGTGTGACGCTTCCATTCCCGCTCCCGAAGAGGACATAAGCATCATACATGGTAATGAAAATTTGTGCATGAGTACGACGGACTATGCAGCACCACATTAGTACTTTGAGATTGTATGTATATAGAATAATATCGAGCTATCACTCAAAGATTATCGCACCATCATCTCTACATATGGCACGGACATGAAAAGCTGCTGATGATTCTCCGCGCCCTACTACCCGAGCGGTGGGTCGGGCGTGTGTCCATTACACACTGAGAGGGTACCAGGACGTGACGACATTGCCCAACTGGAAGTCATCCAGGGCGACATATACCTCCCCCAGGCGGGGGGAGCTCCGGATGTACTTCTTGTCGCAAACTTGACAATGGAGGGTCTTCCCGCGCAGGTCAATGATGGGGAACTCGAAGCGCTCATCATACACGGGATCGCACTGATCCTTCTTCGCCTCCGTCTTGTGTTTCTTGGCCCGCTCGGGCAGGATGTACAGCTTCACATATGGATCAGGTAACTCTTCTCGCTCAATAGGTAGGTTCGTCACAGAGTGAACCACGACGACCAGCTGATGCGTATTTTGACTACAGAATAAAAAAACCACAAAAAATTCAAACAAATTAAAAATACTTGCTTACATAATTTTCCATCCCGTGATACATTTTAAGCGTAAAAACCCGCAAAATTTTCCATATTTACTTACCTATACCGAATCGTAAGTCGGATCTTCATGTTACTGGGGTCATCACTCGACGGAGTGGCGGCTAACAGAGGGCTCGTTTCCTCCTTCCTTATACTCACCGGTTCCACTTCCAACCCGGGCCCATCACCCCCACCGACACGGCTTTGGCTCGCCGCCCCGGTGCTCTCATTTCCATTCCCTGTGTTCGACTCATTGGCAGCTGGCACAGGGAGTTTGGCGGGCCCACTGCCGCTGCTCCCACTACTGGTGGTAGCCTCTGGTCCAGGAGCTGGCGCCGGACCATCGCTCACCCCCGATTCGTGCTCATCCTCGTCATGGAAACTTTTCGCCGGGCCGAGCTTCAGAACACTAATGTCCATTGTGAGGGCAATTTTGGCTTCGGTCTTGGTGTGGAGCGAAAAGTTTTGCTTCTCCATCTTCATGTCGGGTCGGTGGTACACCAGATCGAGGGACTGCTTCATTCCACCCAACTCGGCGCCCGTCTTCCGGTCCACGAGCTTGACCAGGAGCGTGTCCGTGAGGGGATTGCGAACGAGGAAGTGGAAAGTCTCCTCGTACACCGGGTCAGAGGTCTTATCCTTGGTGGATGACTCGTACTGGACCTTGCCCACGGATAAAATGGCGTACGGATCCGGCTTCGAACCCTCCCGCATCATCTGCACGCACATACACACACACATACAAGTCACATTGTGGGTATTTCATAGGGGAACTTCATAAAACAACTCGTTAATAGCAATACGGCGGAGTTACGTAGCATTCACAGAGGAGTATTAATAATAATAAAAAGTTAATGTTATTAAAAACCATTCGTCCAATAGAATACAGATGATGGATAGGTTTGAGACTGAGGGAAAGTTGGAGGGAAAACCATGGTGATGATGCAGCTAAGAAAAGAGCGTGCAATCAGTGGTTAAGGCAAACTGAGAAAAACTTTTTTTGCAAATGTGTCCACCACCTTGTATGAACAGGAGAAATATTTCACCAACTCAGGAAAATATGTATAAATGTATACAATTTTTTGGTGCGTCATTCCGAGGAGGTAAAGGCTATAGAGATTTTTATACATATATATATATATATATATGGGGTTAACGAGGTGTATGTATACATATTTAGATATTTATACATGTGAACCTTCAGTAGAAATGTATAGGTAGTTCATACCTGATTACTTTTCATTGAAAGTTTCGACATTGCCGAGCCCTTTTTGTAGAGTACCTAGAAGTTTGGGCATAGAAGTGAGCACACAAAACATAATATACGGTTCAAGTGTCAAACTTTTAAAAAAGGAGGACAATAACAGTCCCTGCCCTCACCCCGCGGAAGGCAACAAGAGAAGCTCCGACAAAAAATAGCGTACAATGTCATTTTCATACAGTATCCCGCAAGTGTCTGTCATACCCGCCCCATAACGTGTGTGTCTCTCTCTCTCTCTCTCAGGAATAAAGGGGGGGAAATTACAGCAAGGATTACCGAGCGCCGGGTCTCCGAACCAATAAATTACATTTTCCAGCAACATTCCCATTCCGAGAGCCGCCAGGGAGGAGACTGATACGTAGTTGAATCTAATAGGATTGTAAAGTATGGTAGCTCTACAGCCAACAAAAAATACCGAGGAAATTTCACAAGGAATTTTTCGGGCCACCCGGTGGTTTGAAGGAGTGTGACTAAAAAACTCTGTGAGCTTAACATATAAGGTTCACTAGTATCATCATCACAAGATGACCGTTCATGTGTCGCGACATACACTTTATAAGCGTGTCCAGTGTGGACATATATATATTTATACATACAAGGATGTGGCCGGCAGTATCGGACACTATAATCAGTCGAGGAGGACACAATGCAAGTTCACCACGTTTGTCTGTACCACAATTCACGTCGAACAAGCATTAGAACTGAACAAATGATAAGTACAGGAGGTTTGACGCGGAAACACAACGAAATACTTTTTGTAAATAAGCGGAAAAGAAATAATAATAAATAAATGGTTAGCACACAGGGGGGGGGCGGCGGAAACATACTACACAAGTACAAAAAATAAATATCCTATCACACTTTGAGCAGCAAACTTGAAAAGCACGGAATTGAGAAGTTTATCAAGTTTTTTTTGTCTTGGTATGTATTGCTAGGGTACCGGCAAATTTTTCGCTGAGTCCAGCCGCACAGTAAGCAAGCAAGAGGCAAGCCCGAGATTCTGTGACTCGATCAAAGCAGCCTTGAGGTCAGCTGGATTATCCGAGAAGCCCAACCAACTCAATTTGAGGTGAATAGCCCCTTTCTTCACATCTTCAAGCTCCAACCATAGATCCATGACCCCTTCACGGCTCACAAGGTTCAAGTCCACGGAAGTCCTGCCGGCACGGAAAAATTTCATTTCAGTAACGTGGTTAAGAAATATTTTTATGCTTAAGTTTTCAATGCAATCCAAGAAAAATAAATGAGCATTATATAGCGCAAGGGAAGCCTCGAGGGTGCAATTTTGGGTAAAGAGAGCAAAGCTTATAGAAATCATATAATGTTTGTGCAATAACTATTATTGAATTCAAAGCAAGGTTTCCACCTGCCCAAAAAATCATCATTAAGAACGCCCGGAAAGCCAGCATCGTAGTCCCAGACTTCTACCCCAAGCCGTTGGGAATCACTTGAGCATACTAAAGCCTTTGGAAAATCCAAACAACAAGAACAACAACAACAAGAGAATACAGAGCACTGTGACAGAGATCAACGGAGGGACCAAACCCGTACGACAATAATTTATGTACAGAATAACTATTCATATATACCCAGGAACATAGTTACTTTAACATTTTATATACAGTACCAAAACCCCGACGAGATTTTACACGACTATCATCTAATGTACTGAAAGAGATTAATTTTACTGCTCTACACATATTTTTAATTATTCTTCATATTATATAAGCCAAGTTAGTGCCCCGTCGTGTGCCTCCGTAATGTGGGACTCTGGTATTATTGGACTTTAACCAAAACCTAATGGATTTACACATTGCTACTGCCCTTCCATGTGTCACTGAGAATTGCTTAATAATTTGAGTATTGTTAAATATGTGAAACATATGCATAATATACAGCCCCGTACACCCAGATCGAATCACCTTCACTATGGTTACACAAAAGCTTACGTTCGGCATACGTATGATGGGGTGGCCCCAGTGTCTGTGCATTGAAAAAAGCTAGTGTGTGTACATGTAATTATAATGATAGATGTGACAATTGGAAGCAACACATTTCAGTTAAGGCTCCTATTTCCAGAGAATTCATTCTAAAAGTAGAAAAATTCTAAAAAAAACGATGACTTCAGGGGGATAAAAAATCTCTACTCTTTTAAACTTTTAGTACTTTTACAAATTACAATTTAATATAGGACCCATCCCTGAAATGATTTGTTTTGTGCATGTATTGAAGTAGTATGGATGTTAACTGTAGCAGGAAGCACTACATGTGAGGATATTAATGTGACAAATTTGTGAACCTTCCAAGAAATTCATCGGCTCGCGGGGCATCATCATGATCATATAGAACTACATTGAGAACTTGTCCTATCTCCTGGACCATCATCTAGATAAACTCAATTGAATGACAGAGTTAAGAACTTACTGTGGAGTTTTAAAGATATACTTTTAGTTTACAAATATCGGTAGCATTCAAGTTTGGAGCAACGTTACCTCACAATAAAATTCCCACTTGGGATTCACAGAATTCAAGATTATTTTCGATTTGTGCTGCTGTGCACCGACACTGAGCACGACGTAGGGATCACTCTTGCCGGTGCCGAGAACTCCAACCTAACAGATTCAAATCAAATCAGTAAATGCATTCACGTCGCTCGTAACTATCACAGTATACGCGCACTTACGTCTTTCTTCATCAAGTTCTTTGCTTCAATTGCACAAATTCGAACAATACCCTGTGGCCGCGTAGCGCAGGTCTCAAGTGGATTTACTTGATCACTCAACTGAATGAACATCTTGTTAGGGAGCACACACCTGGAAGATAATAAAAGAAATCATTCGTTAAAGTTTGCCTAACTGTTTGGTATCATCGGGAACATTACATGGCACAAATTTGTTCCTGAACGATACGACGGATGAGGTCGGACAGTCCGGGCATGTCGAACAAGTCTGCCGCCCCCACCAAATTGAAGTCCAGTGACGGAGGGTTGAGGAAGAAATACTGAACGCCTCCGATTAAAGGAATCTGATTAATTAGTGGTTTCATGACCAGTCTCAAAGTTCCACTCAGCTGCATCACAAGCACACGTATTCATGAATTTTTGTTGTTGTTTCTAATCGGAAAATGCAGAGAAATTCCAGGTGAAACTTACATGAAGATCCTTGATACCAGCTCGGATCTTCGATACAGAAAATCTAAAGTCACAATCTCCAGCGTAGACGAGGTCGAGATCCATAATGATTTCCCCCCGATCCGTCTTCTTCTCATCGTAAACCTTGACCCCTCGAACACGCACTGGCGTGTCACCCAGAATAATTTTTTCGAAACGGAAGGAATTCATCTTGTAACCGGTCGCGAGGGTTTCCCGCAAACCTGGTTCAATAGTATCTCGGACAAGGTCGAAAGTGTAATTGTTTATCTTAGGCCAAAGCTGCCTGCGCAACAAACGAAAAATTCAAAAATAAACAAGTGAAGGACGCTGCAATCTTATCCATATTGTTGCGAATAATATTCTGCTTACTTCAAAATCTGATTCAACCACTCAGCACGCTCCACGTCGGGGAAAATGACCCAGGACGGGAGGTTATCACCTAATCTAGCTAAAACAATTTCTCTCTCGTCCCCTCTGGCTGCAGCTGCTGCGAGTGCCCGCTGAGCATCATGATGACGCCTCCACTGGTCACGAACCACCAGCAATACTATCGGTCCGACAAGCCAGCCAACGCTTAGCTATACACGAAACACGTACCATAGACACAGTTAATTTCAGTAAACAACTGTTAAATTTTCATATCTTCGATCTGTTTCAAAATTCATGCCTGAAAATATCCAAAGGAATACACGAGCCCACAAACGAGGCATTTTTTGGCGAAGGAGATGATCCATGAGGAAATTCCGGGCGGTTCAACAAATTTATACTTTTTCCCCTTCCCACCACCTTCCTTCAGTGACTCTGGTCCGATCGGCATGAACCTGTTATCACTCGCAGTCCCGGGATGCCCTCCGGAGGCACACTGCAGTGTCGAAGGATCCGGCGGATTGTCTGCAGAACCTTCCATTCTGTCAACTTAGCTCCGTACTCTGAAAGAGATTAACATACGTAATACATGTTAAATATAGTATGACTCATCGTGGTTTGAATTCGCATAAACAACTCATTTTTCCCAGCGCTCAAAGAACTACATGAAGCAGCAACTTTGCAGCTCTACCCTTGTTTCCACTCTTATTGATCCTGTCTGGGCCAGAATGTCATCCGCCACACATCTCATGGCCGTTTCCATCGAGTTCACAAAGGTAAAACATACGGATCTTTTGTGCCCAAAGCTATTTGATAGTGTAAAGAGAAACCCTTCGGACGAATCGTATACATTACCGCAAGAATTTTCTCTCGAGTCTGTTGTGATTCCAGTCACAAAACAATACGCCCATTACATTCTTACGGCCGATACGGATGGGACATGCCGATAATAACCTTGTTGCCTTCAACAAAGGAATAGGTTAGACCCGCTTAACAGAAATGACTCCAAGTCAAATCACTATAAGAAGCAAGGCTAAATGGCTTGTTAGGCGGCTCTTGATGAAGTCACTACTACTATACGTTCACACTGTGTCACCGTACAGAATAATTAACATGAGCCGCACACGACGCATTACATCCCGCCGCATGTGGTTCCTCCTAATTACTGCACTCCAATGATGCCCATGCATACTGTCAGTGAAACAAACACTCGCTCCTTCGCAGCCTTACCTTGGAGAGCTGCCGTCCGTGCGGTTAAATCTATCAAGTGCTTCAGGATAACTGACAATCACGTAGGCTAGGTGTACGTTAAAGCTGTGGTATCCAATCTGAGATTGAAAATATTAGCGAGTACACACTCATTCAGGGAATATGATTAGGATGGGGATCAACTTGTAATCTTCAGCTCAAACCCTGGGCTTTTCTCTCTATCACGTATATATTTAGGTGTAGGGAAATTAGTGCTTACCGTGCAAAAATACAGGAGATTCTCCTATGTCAACCCGTCACCGTAATTTGCACACTGTTAGTGAGGACTCACACCTAGATGTCTTGGGGTGTCTGGATAACGATGAGTACGGATTTCCGTGTAATGGGCGAGGAAAAGGACCTCTTCGTCTTTATATTTAGATGTGACATCAGACAGAGCAGGATGGCTCTCAACGGCTCACCGCGACTTCTCCACTGGCCGTGCTCACTGCTCAAGCTCAGCAGTATATTTCTGCAATAAAGTTTCTGTGTGCGATACTACCAGTAGCTGCGGAGCGGATTTCCCTTGCCGTAGGAATATCTTGATGCACACGTGTTGCCGTTGCCAACATAAAGGAAATCAACTTGTTCACAACACACCGCACTACGTCTCAGCTTCGAGCAGC